>JAYXIM010027821.1:0-11443 GCA_037575425.1 Anastrepha fraterculus
GGACGATATGTGGTTTCAACAGGACGGTGCCACTTGTCACACAGCTAACGAAACAATGGCTCTTTTGCGCGAAAAATTTGATGGCCGAATAATCTCACGTCGCGGCGATGTGAATTGGCCGCCAAGATCATGTGATTTGACACCGTTGGACTTCTTTCTTTGGGGTTATTTGAAAGAAAAGGTGTACGTCGATAAGCCAGCAACAATTCAAGAGCTAAAGGATGAGATAATTCGGCACATTAACGGCATAGAACCTGAATTATGCCTCAGCGTCATCGAAAATTTGGACCATCGGATGGAGGTGTGCCGGCGAGGCCGCGGCCATTTGGCCAATATTTTGTTCTATGCATAATTGAGCCATACCAATATTAACATAATAAAGAGAAACGACAATAATTTCCTAAAAAAATTGTATTTTATTCAAAATCAACACCGGCCCTTGAAACTTAACCACCCTTTAGAAAATGCATTCCTATGACTCCAACAGTTCCTCCATTTCAATTTAAAAGATTGCGTTCAATTGACGTTAATAATCACCAACAAAGCGCAGGGTCAATCTTTCGAGTTGTGAGACTCAGAAACGCACGGCGTTAAATAACTAAAGTACTAGGAGTTATTGAGAAGCTTCGGGAATTCATTTTATCCCTCATTTCATTTTAATAATTTTTTTATGAAAATATAGTTCATTTTCGTACAAAACCCATAAAAGTCCATGCTTCAAACTGGCACAGCTAATGGAGCAACTAAAAATATGTATTGCATACCCATAATCTGTGTGGAACGAAACATATTAGAAAGATGTATTTAACACATTTAATCTGACTGCGTCACAGCAAGGCGCGACTGTTTGTGGCTGTTAAGAAAATAAATTCGTAAATTCGTTTTAAACAGGATTCATAAATTCTATATAACGAGTGATTAAAGAATCAGAACCTTTGCCTCAGAAAGAGACACATTTGAATTGATCATCATTTCCGTTCCGCTTAGCCGTTACTTTCATTTATTTGTATGCAATTTGTTCCGTACTCGCCAAGTTCATGCGCAAGTATTGTTGTTGCTCTTCCTTCAGCCGAACAATTTGACGGTTCAACGAACGATGAAGCAACGGTGTGCTTGCTGGGTGTTTCAATGACACCGCACAGTGTTTCGATTAGGTGGACAAAATTCGTGGTGACAGTTGACAGAAAAAAAACCTGTTTAGGTTAGAGAGGGAAAAATAAAATTATTCCGCGATGATCTCCCCATTAGACCCTCTTTCCGGTTACCGAACCACTGCAGTGTTTTCCAAACAGGGGTAGTCACAATCAAAGAAGTAGCTGATTAACTACTCACTCTTCTCCGCTCGGGAGCATACGGTCTCCACAAGACTCTTTCATCGTACACTGTTCTGGGCTGTTTTTGCCCCGTCCCATGTGATATTCGCGCAGCATCGAGCTTCGCCAAGAGATCTTTGATCGACCGCGATCTGTGGTCTCTTGCGAATTCCCGTTCAGTGCCATTGTCGTGATGCTATCTAGTGGTTTTCTGAGCGTGTGACCTATCCACCGTTACTTTCTGCGTTTTATTTGCCATAGGAGTGGCTCCTCATTCGTTGATCTTCACAGCGCGTCGTTGCTGATGATGTTTGGTCAGGATGCTCTACAGATGAAACGACGGCACTCATTGACGAAAGATTGTAGTCTCTGTGTGATGGTGTTGGGGACCAGCCATGTTTCACTTCCGTGCATTCGAAACTGGTCAGGGAATGCCTGATTTCACTTTCATTGCATCCGAATACTTTGATATAAGGTTCATCTGAGTTCCTGATTACAGCCACATTGCGGGAAACTGTAAGGCGGATGAGCTGGCCAGATGAGGGACCTGTGAGGTGATTTCCTCATCTGCGGTCGGCTCCCGCAAAGATGAACTTCGCATGAACTCAGCGAGCGCTGGGCAAGTTCACAAAGTTCTAAGGTCGGGAAATCCTTCTAGGCACATGTGGGTCGGATGCGTGCGAGGTATCTTCTGAGCTATCTCGAACTTCATGGGGGTTCGCACAGGACACAATCCGCGAGGTGTGCTGTGAGGCTTGAAATTACCTCGAGCCCTCTTTGCGTCAGTTGTATGGAGGATGAGGTGGAATCAGCTCAGCACCTTCTTCGTAGCTGCCTTGCTCTCACGGGGCTAAGAATTACGCATCTTGGCTCTTACTTCTTTGCTACGCCTGCTGATATAGCAGGCCTTGTTATTAAAAATCTGACGAACTTCATCAGCAGCATGGAGCGGTTAACACAACCGCAACACAGTTATCGTTCATAATCCACATATTATATACTAAACGCAACCATCGACAGCTGATTTCTGCGCGACCAACACAATCTCTGATTTTTAGAAATACGTCCCCTATTTCATCAGCCTATCTGCTGATTCTGTCAAATTTGCTGAGAATCAGTTAACGGTCAGGTATTGGGCACACCTGAAAAACTCTTTTCACCATGAAAATATGCGCCAGAACGGTTCGAAATCTTCTGTTAACTCAGTTTTAACCCTCCGTTGGACACCATTTTTAAAACCTTCAATTGGGCACTCGGGTTTGGCCTTTTTTCGTCCTGCTCGAGGATCCTTTTTAAAAGGTTATAAGGCGTTTTTCAATAGGTGCGCTTCAACTTTTTTCCGATAGGGAGGGCGAACGACGCAATATTTTTTATTTTTCGCGTGTCATTTGTAAACTTCATTAGTATACATTTCATCATGGAACGCTACACACTTGAGCAACGATTGCAAATCGTGCAAATTTTTTATGAAAATAATCGTGCAAATTATTTATGAAAATTTATAAATTTTCCAAAAAATCATCTTCAGTGATGAAGCTCACTTTTGGCTCAATGGCTTTGTGAACAAGCAAATATGCGTTACTGGGCAGAAAGCAATCCACACGTGATTCATGAGGCACCGTTGCATTCCGAAAAAATCACTGTTTGGTGCGGTTTACATGCCGGCGGCGTAATTGGCCCATATTTTTTCGTTGACGAGAACGATCGCCACGTTACTGTGAATGGAAATCGATACCGCGACATGATAAACGATTATTTTCGGCCGCAATTGAATGGTATGGACTTAGACGACATGTGGTTTCAACAGGACGGGGCCACAAGCCACACAGCACACGCTACAATTGATTTGTTGAAGAGTAAGTTCGATGAGCGCATTATTTCCAGAAATGGACCGGTCGAATGGCCGCCGCGCTCGTGTGATTTGACGTCTCTAGACTATTTTCTTTGGGGTTATGTGAAGTCATTGGTCTACAGTAACAAGCCGGCGACGATTTGTGAGCTCAGAGCCAATATTGAACGCGAAATTGCTGGAATTTCGGCCGATTTATGCGAAGAGTGGTCGAAAATTGGGTTCAACGATTGGACTTCGTAAAACGTGCACGCGGTGGTCATGCAAGAGAAATCGAATTTCATACTTAAATGTATATGTTCAAACTCGATAATAAAAAAAAATTAGTTAAAAAAGTCAAACCGTTTGTATTTTATTAAAAAAAAAGTTGAAGCGCTCTTACTGAAAAACGCTTTATTTACAAATCGATAGAAAATTAAATTTTAGGAAGCTGTCAGGAAGCTCAAGTCGTTAGCTATAATAGAAATTTGTTAAATTCACGTTCAAAGTCGAAAAAATCTGCCCACGCCCGGGTGCCCATGGGAGAGTTGACGCGTGTTCGTACTCCTCTCTATTAAAGGAAAAGAAAAATGATTTTCGATTCATTTTCATTTTTTTTCTACCCAACTTCATATATTCGACCCACTGTGCGCCGCCATGCAATCAAACTTGACGGCTAACCAACAAGCAAACCCATGGGCTGGGAGGGAGTAAACAAACGGCGACGCGCTCATCAATTCCAATTGGAGGATCTTGTGTTTATTTGGTGCGCCGCATGTTGTGTGCGGAGACAAGCGGGGGATAACATTTTGCGTGGTACGCAGCAAACGCATTTGCATGTTGATTTGAATTTGCGCTGTTGTCGAGTTGTTTGTTCATGGCTTTTGGTGGCATTTGATGGCTATTTCTTCTCAAAGATGCCTCGCTTTCGGTATGTTGATGGGTTGGCTGTGCTGGTGCTTATGCGCATGCGCATGCGCATGCGTGCAAACGACGTGGGTGGACATCTGCTGTGCCAATAGCATGCAGGCAAGCGTTAAACAAAACGGAATGCGTGGCCGAGAAGCATTAAATTAAGCAACTGATGGGATTTTTCATTTTCGCAGCATTCGAGTGCATGCAACTGCATGGTTGCCGCAAATTTAAATATGAATTTGGGTGTCGGACTGTGAAGGAATTAACAAAACGGGTCACACATTCGTAGCGCAACTGGAAACATGCTAATGTATGTGTGTGTGTATGTATACGTACATCCTTTGGCGGAAATGTTTGATTCTCACACTTTTTCGTGGGCGCTTGACAATGTTGGAAACGCTTTTGCTACACGATTGTTTTCTGAAAGTGCAAAAACGCTTTCGCAACTCGCTTTCCCATCTGCCGAACAACAGCGACCCTGTGGCCTTTTTTAAATGTACGTCGTTTAATCGCATAAATAACAACCAGCAACATAATCATCATAATTTACTATTTATTTTTTTTTTACACCCTCACTGGCATGAATGCGAAATATGATGCCTCGGTCGTTGACGGGCCGACGCACGACCGGCAGCCAGCAACAAGCAAACACTTACAAGACAAAAGAGCAAGACGACGGCGACACAATATGAATCGGATGCACAAAGAATGAGAGATAAACGTGTTTATCCAATTTAAAGAACACTAGCACACACATGCACTCAATCGCCTTCCCTGCCTGCTTGGCTGACTGTTGATGTTCCACTTCATACGCCACTTAATGGCGATTCACTCTTAGCAACAATGTTGCTGCAGCATGTCGCTGAGCGCCGCGGCGTTGTTGCCATTGTTGTGCTAGTGCTCGCCACTAAGCGTTGGAGGCGGTCACATATTACACCATTTAGCATTCATTTAAAGCCCATTTATGGTAATAAAGTGGTAACACACAGCACAATGCCGCACATGGCAGGCGAGCGACTCAGAGGTCACACCGCTTCCAAAACAGCATGCAGCAAAGACGACAGCAACAAGTACTTGTTGTTGGCCAACTAAAACGATGACTCGCCGCAACCTCTAAACTTTTTCACGTCACACCACACACACCACACACACACACGCACGTACAAAAGAGCTGCGCGACGACGTGTATGCTCATTGTAAATTATGATGTGCATTCCGCGCGTGCATTTTTTCTTTGATTTTACTACCAACAACAACGCAGCACAATGCTTTGTGTATTTGGTACTGGTCTGGCCATCAACCATATTGTGTCGGCACTTTTCATTGATCAGCAACGCTGCAATCGCATCACTCCAACAAAGCTATGCTCAACACATTGGCGTTGGAGTTGGCAACATGCCCGTGTTGCTCATTACAACTTCGAATGTCATGTTCGCATGTCAGCGCATGCTTAGAGGCACACATACCTACATACGTACCGAGATGCAGACAGACACATAAGAGATGCCATGGAGTGCACTCGATGCAAGTCGGTTGTAGCAAGCGCGTCGTTGAGTGCCTCTTGTGTACGCCTTTCATGCTGCTCTTACGACTTCGCACACTCCGCCTTCCCTACTACGTAAGGCCATTCGGCTCCAGCTCGCGTTGCAATTATAATGAGTTCGTTTTCAATTTCCAATCAATTGGCTGCCATAAAACGGATCGCCTACCAGCAAGAGTGGCTCTCGGCCAAGTGCTGGCCAGCGAGCAGCCGTAATTAGTGATTGCACGTTACTCATTAGCCATCGACAATTCTCGAAATTATGGCTATTACAATCATGAGTGCATGTGCACATGGCGTAATGATCCCATCATCTCCATTATCATTAGGTACTCGTGTAATCACTACTTTTATTTCAAATGTATTACATTTTGGTAATTTCTTGCAATGGTTGAAAAATAGGTATGAAGGGTCATTTCGAGCGAAACATACAGCATCACCAATCACTAAGTGCAGTTTCTTGCAATGCAGTAGATGCAAAAAAGCTGCCAGTGTAGTTTAGATATTAAATTTATTTCAGATGAAAAACGATCTTGAATAAACTGCTATGAAGGGAACGCACCCACATCAGCGAAATTGCAGCGCCATTTGGTATTGGGTTGGGGAAAAAGAAATGTCGTATTTGTGTTCGAAATTTGACGCTTTATTTAACGTACTTAGAATTATCCGATTCAAATCAAATATGCCCTGTTTTGTTCGCAAACTTGTTGCCATTTAGAAGACTACTTCATTATCCCCCATTTATAAAACCCCCCCTCCTTATTTGCAAAAAACTCAGACAACCAGTTTTCGCAAGCCTCTTTTGAGGCCGACTTGGTATCACCAAGGGCGTTTTGCATGGACCGGAAAAGATGATAGTCACTTGATGCCAGGTCCGGACTCTATGTTGTGTGCGATAGGATATCCCCTCCGAGCTCCCGTAGCTTTTGGAGGGTCATCAAAGATGTGTGAGGACGAACGTTGTCCTGGTGGAACACAACACCATTCCTATTGACAAATTCTGGCCGCTTCTGGTCAATCGCCTGCTTCAAATGGTCAAGTTGCTCACTGTAGAGAATCGAATTAAGGGTCTGGCCATAGTTGAGCACCTCATAGTGGATAATCCAATCCCACCAAACACACAGCAAAACCTTCCTGGCGGTCAAATCGGGCTTGGCGATGGTTTCTCGACCACGATCTTGTTCGCTTGGCGTTGCCGCACGTGATCCACTTTTCATCACCCGCCACCATCCGCTTCAAAAATGAGTCAAGTTCGTTCCGTTTTAGCAGAGAATCGCAAGCGTTGATTCAGTCTAAGAGATTTTTTTGCGTCAACACGTGTGGCACCCAAACATCCAGCTTTTTTTGGAATCCAATCTTCTGCAAATGGTTCCAAACGGTTTTGTGGTCTACACCTAGTTCCTGACTAATCGAGCGAATGCTCACATGCCGGTCTCTTTAGATAATTTCAACGATTTTATCAGTTTCTACGACGATTGGCCTACCAGTACGGGCTGCATCTTCGACATCTACTACACCACGAAATCGATCGAACCAACGCTGTGCTGTGCGAATCGTTACAGTATCAGGCCCATAAACTTCACAAATTTTTGCCGTCGCCTTCGTTACATTTTTACCTCTAAGGTAGTAAAAACGTAGAATATGACGAATTTCTTGCTTGGTGGACTCCATCTTTGACGCGCTATAACTTAAGACTGAAACGTACGATCACAACACTGTCACTTTTTTTTTGTTTTTTTTTTTGTCATGCCAGACTAGCAAGTACAGCACTCAGACATTAAGTCCATTGTACTGCACTCGGCTTCCCGTTTTAATTTTCTTAAGAAAGAAATCTGAGTAGATCTTGTCTGTGCCAAGGAGCCAAGGTAGCCGCTTCCATCAAACCTGATTCGAGCGAAGCCTTGGGAAGACGCACAAAAAGTGGTCCACCGTCTCATCCTCCTCTCCACAAGCTGGGCAGTGTGCAATGTATGAGATGCCTACCTTTTCCATGTGTTTTGCCCATAGAAAGTGGCCCGTCATCAGTCCAGCCAGCCTCCTACAGTCTGCTCTGCTTAGTGACAGGAGGAGGAACTGCGACAGTCGGTCGGACATGACAGGTAACATCAGTTTTGTCCATCTGCAGAAGGGAGTGGCAGAACGGGCCAAGGAAGTTGGCCTCAGAGCCTATTCCTATACCCCATATTGTGCAGAAAAAACTATTACCTCGATTTATAAACGACAACCCGTGCCGACTTGCGAGTTAAACTTGGCCATACACGTTGCACGAGTACTCCGCTGTGACTTGTAACTGCATGTTTTATTTGTCACTTCATACGTGATTTTTGTAGATTACACTAGTCTACAAGGAAAAGTATCCGAAATAATTTAAACTAATATCTGCTTCTCTGTCCATGCAAAATTCGGATTGATAACTAAAATTAATTTATTAGTTTGAGTTTTTACGATAATCGTATCTTTCGTGTTTAATGGAACTAGGCCGACAAAATTTAACCAACATTCAGACCCAGAAACCAGACTATATATTTCCGAAGGTTTATGATGCGCTGAATCCAAATCTGGCCTCAGAATTGCTCTATCAGCTCTGGTTTTCGAGATATCCTAACCTAAAAGTGCAAAAAAAACCATTTTTGCCCATATTTGAGGTTATGCGATATCTCTGCGAAAAAAAAATGATATTTGAGCAAACAAAACGCCATTTGAAAAAAGAAGGATTGTATTTAAAGATGCCATCCTTTAATTTTGGTGAAAGAAAACATCTGCAAGGCTACATAACCGCAAATATGGGCAAAAATGGGGTTTTTTGCACTTTTAGGTTAGGATATCTCGAAAACCAGAGCTGATAGAGTAATTCTGAGGCCAGATTTGGATTCAGCGCATCATAAACCTTCGGAAATATATAGTCTGGTTTCTGGGTCTGAATGTTGGTTAAATTTTGTCGGCATGTGTTATTAGTGCTCCATTGTTTACTGCGTCGATGGAACTACGGAGTGACGAACAAAATTTGTTCCTTATCGGATTGCTTAGCTATCACATAAATGGTGCAACGTTACCATCTAATCGACCAGTGCTCTCAGTCCTGTTTTACAATATTCGTCAGGTTAAACTGACTGCTAGTGGAAGACCAAATCTTGTGATTAGGGAGTGCATCATATACATATTGGAAAATACCAAGAGTTCCAACAGGGGCATTTCCTAGGTTAGGTTCGGTTAGGTTGAAGCGGTTGTCCTGTGGGCCACACTCAGGCTCATAGCCCATTGTGATGCCGCGTGGGGAGCTTTCCCTATTTCTCCCAAAACCATTCTGTGCTTTTCAAAAATTTTAGAATATCTCCTATTTCTGCGGAACTGAGATCTTCCAATTCGTTAAAAATTGTCTGCCTAGAATAGCAAATCTCCGTCTGGATAGAGCAGGACAATGGCACAGAAGGTGTAAGATTGTCTCCTCCTCTTCCTCATCAAGACAACTTCTACAGAAGTCGTGTGCTTGCCCACCCATCCTTTGGGCGTGCCTACCTATTAGACAATGTCCCGTTATGACTGAAATCAGTGTGCTAAGACTGTGTTTATTTTGGCTTAGCAAAGATTCTGTGCGTTTAGCAGTAAGAGTCGGCCACAGTTGATGGGCGATTTTGCAGGTGGCTTCATTACGCCATCTTTCGTTTGCTTTCCTTACGATTTCTTCAAGGATAAGTAGAAGTACATGTTTGTAAGGGTATGCCTATGTCATTGTCTATGTACTCATCGGTCAACTTGGGGCCGAGTCTCGCTAATTCATCGGCTCTACAGTTACCATCAATGTCGCGATGGCCAGGAACCCATATTATAAGAGATGCGCGGCATTTCATGGCTACCTTGGAGGTTGTCGACTGTTTTGTGAGGGATTTTATCGCCGCTTGGCTGTCAGTGAAAATGTAGATGTCATTTCCGGATATCGCATCACACTGTACCAGTGTCGCGGCTTTCGTTATTGCCATTCGTTCGGCCTGAAAGACACTACAGTAGTCGGGGAGCCGAAAACTGAAGGAGATCCCCAGATGCTCGGAGTATACACCTCCGCCCACCCTGCCCGAGGGGTATACATGGATAGACTCGCCCTGTCTTTCATCGTCGCGTTCTCACTCTTCCCTTGAGGGTAGGAGGGTCGTGAACGTTGTAATGGCAAGTGTGGGCGGGAGTGTATAGTCCACCAATCCGGGAATCTCCGAAGTGCCAGCCAGGATTTTGCCGTGACCGTAGCTCTTATTTGACTGCTTACTTAGAGAGTTCAGCCTTATTGCCCCGATATATTTTGCTTGCAGATCTACCGGCAGCAAGTTTAATGTTGCATATAATGCTTTTGATGGTGTGGTTGACATTGCGCCAGTTATGAGAAGAGATGCTAATCTCTGAACCTTGCTAAGTTTTTGTTGTTTACCCCCTTTTCAAGGGCATTCCACCGTATTACAATACCATAGTAGAGAATAGGGCGAACCACTGTTGTGTACAGCCAATGTATCATTCTGGGTTCCAATCCCCATCTCTTTCCAATTAGCCTTCCGCAGGAGTACAACGCCATCATAGATTTTCGTACTCTATCTTCGACTGTGAGCCCCCAATTTAGCTTCCTATCCAGTACAAGACCTAGATATTTCGCCTATTCTGTTACTCTAAGTGGTTTCCCTCCTAGGAATATGTGTTTTGTGTTTCCTGCTAAATAGTATCAGATCCGTTTTTTCCGGATTTTGTCTAACTTTGAAGCCAAGATTAAACAAATTACTAGTTGCCCAGAATTAGACAATGGTTTTGTGAGAGATGACTATCGCGAATCGGTCGAACTGTGCGTAATATTTTTGGGGTGAGAGACAGAGGAAGCATTAAAACTAAGGCCCCGGTGCCATGCTTCACGCACGCTGGATGGCGAAAGCGATCGATTCTCTAAAAATATGTTTATTTCAGTCACAATGCAGAATGACTGCGAAGGTCAAAGAGGCTCTACAAGATGTTTGCTTATTTGTCGTGGTGTTGTATGTTAAAACATGGCTCGAATGCCCATTGGCGACCAAAGCACCTAACCTCAGATTTTAGCAAACTCTATGACACGTCGAAGGAAGGACTGACTCAAAAGTTGATTGGTAAGTTAAATTGACTTTCTGTGATACTTTTAATTCTCTTCACGTTGATTTTTGACAATTTTTTATTTTTTCATATAAAAGACTTCCGAAAATTTGCATCTCTCCTGAATATCTCTGAAAGAGGAGTCGTCGCACTATAAAAGCTGTCAAAATGAAGCACTAACAAGAAAATGGCACTTGAGGGACCCTGTGTATTGCAGTACACCTGTTATTTGCATATTTCCTATAAATTCAAATTTCCGAAGGGGAGAGAAAAAACGAGAAAAAAACAATAACTGAGCATGCAGCAAAAACAAAACAAAACAAGTGCTTTCACTTTCTGACCCGACGAGACAAGCAGGTTGCCCTCAAAATAGTTGTTTAGAAACTCAATTGCACTGTTTTCCAAATTTTAAGCGGCTCCATTGTAGTTTCGACAGTTCGTAGTTTGAACAAAAGAAAAAAGTGAAACCACGAAAAGTACCCCAAAAATATGGAAAACCCACTAAAGCAGTCACTTTTGTTAAGTCACTATTTTGCATTTGTTATTGAGCGGCGTAATTTTCAACTCCATTTCTTCCGCTTCGAAATTGTAACAATTTTTTTGTTTTTGTTTTTTCTTCGTTTTGTTTTTCCGATCTTGTGTTGTAATTCTTTTTTTTTCAAGTACCTAGCATTACTATTGTATTGATTGTGAAAATATTGGGGGCGCCGCGGCAACGGAGCAGCCAACCAAAGCAACGAACGGCAAACT
>JAYXIM010027825.1:0-40378 GCA_037575425.1 Anastrepha fraterculus
AATAATAGAAAAAACGAGTATTCAGTAGTTTCTTAGGCCCCCTTTAGCTTTAATAACTACTTCCGAATACCGATGCATACTTTTTACCAATACCTTGATTTCATTAGCTGCAATTCTCTCTCGCTCAACAATTAAAGCTGTCTTTAATGACGCCTGTGATGTTATTTTGTGCTTTCTGATTCTCTTCTCTAAGGTCTTTCTCGCAGACCTGCTCAATTGGATTCAGATCCGGTGATTGAGGTGGAGTTTTAAGCTGCTTATAGTGGTAAATGAGCCATTCTTGCACGAGTGTTTATGAGTGTTTTGGGTCATTGCCTTGTTGAAACTAGAACCCTTTAGCATCCAGTCCAGGTTTAACGGCACTGTCATACAAAGTATTCTTTAAAATTTTTAAATACAGATGTTTGTCCATTTTATCATCAATAAAAACCATATTTCTCGCTAGAGATGCCACCATGCACCCCCAAACCATTGCATTACCTCCTCCATGCTTAACGGTAGGAATACATTTTTTTTCATTCAGTTCTGTTTTTTCTTTCGTCAAACTTTTGGAGGGTCATCTGATCGAAAAACATTTAGATTTCGACTCATCACTGCATATGACGTTTTCCCAAAAAGAATCTGGCTCATTTATTTAGCATTTAGCGAACTCCAATCTCTTCTTTCTGTTTCTTACCTGAAATGTAAGGCTTGAGGCGTGTCACTCTGCTATCATAAGCAGCGTTAGGCAGGCAATTACGAAGTGTTTGAGGGCTTACTACTTTATGCAAAGACTCTTGAATATTTCGCCATAGTATCGTGGAGGTTATTTTGGGATTTTGCGCGACTGATGCTGCTTTGTTGTGTTCCTCACGTGGAGTCCATATGTTTCGCCTTCCGGCATGGCGGTGATTAGCTTCTGATTTACCAGTATTAACGTAATTACCAAAAACACTTTTCACCGATTTGCCATTTGTTTTGCCGATTTCGCGCGGACTGGTTTCCCATGTACAATTTAATAACAATTCTATGCATTTCTAATGGTAAATCCGGATTTCGTCCCACTTTGTCACTTTCAATGGAGATATTAAGCGCAACTGAAACTGAATCCACGATAAAAACTAAGAAAACCCAGCCTTATTTTGTTTTCAGCGACATAAGTAAAACCACAAACGATTTTTACTGTTATCTTTGCAGCAACAATATCATGAGCTGAAAGTGTACGAATAAATGTTTTGCAGCATCTACATCTGCTGCTTTGCTATATCTGCCTGCTTTCCTTGGAACCCCTCAGTGTAAGTTGAAATAACGGGAGTTTGTTTGCGGATATTCATCAAGAATGTAACATTTTTACTGTGACCCAAAAGAAATATATTGGCACAGCAAACATTTTGCGCAAAACAAAAGTTTTTACGTACTACGCGGGGTGTACAAATAAATTGTGTGACCATTGTATGTTTATACAATTCATTTAATCGATCCAGTGACATTGCTCGCGCAGTTCGCTTTTATAAAAATCACTTACATTTGTATTTTCTTTTACCTGACCTCAGGTAACTACAAACCAACAATCAATGGATTTGCCTCGCACGCTTTTTACCAGACAGCCAAAGTGGCATTAGAGCACCACATTTCCGACATAACAAAACATGTAAATACATATTAACATTATCATACAATATCCACATGTCAATTTGCCCACATATGTGTGTATGTATATGGATATATATATCTGCAAAAAAAAATGTGTTTAAGTAAATGACAGCAACAATACCACAAATAAAGTTATTAATAGTATAATGAAGTTAAATAAGAAATAATCAAAAATCGAGCAACAAAAAATATGGTATAAAAAATTCGCTCTTTAACGAATTGTTTGAATCCCCTCAAAAAAACAAAAGAAAAAAAAGAAAACGATGCTGTAGCTAACTGGGCGGCAACACTTAACGCTCAATTTGACAAGCCGATTATTGACACAAGTGAACACATTTGGGATGTAAATGCCCTGTAGGGAAATTTCCAGATTTCGAACTGATTTTGTTTTTTATAAATTTTTGCTTAGTACTAAGTGTCCATTTTCGAAACTTACTACTGGCGCACAATGCCAAAATGATAGAAAAGGCTTTTTAGTGGTCGCCTTTTGGCAAGCAAATTATCCGAGTGTATTTCTGCCATGAAAAAGCTCCTCTTGAAACAGAGAAAAAAACCATCGGTGGAAGAAAAAAACAAATTAAATAAAGTGCACATTATTTGCATTATTTATTTTATTTAAAAAAGAATACGAGAATTAGAAAATCGTTCAATTAAGGGATGGAGTTTCGGTTTTTTTTCCTTTCGGTTCTGACTTCATTAATATTGTGCTCTCCTCCCTTTAATTAGACTTTTTTTTGTTTATTTCGAACCTAGACTAGAGCAACAAAATGATTAAAAACAATAATTAAAGGTAAGACTTAAAAGTAAAAGAGTAAAATAGAAATAGACGAAATGAAAACTGAGATTATTCTAATTCTATTAATTTCATTAAGGCACCCACTGAGGTAGATGAAATGGTTGAGGTATCAGACTAGCGCACTCCTCAAATAGCACTAAAACGGCGTTTGATACTATTGTGAGACCTCGAACGGTCAAATATCCATAGCCAACCAGGGCTGTTGGCGGCCGCCGTAGCCGAATGGGTTGGTGCGTGACTCCCATTCGGAATTCATAGAGAGAACGTAGGCTCGAATCTCGGTGAAACACCAAAATTAAGAAAAGCATTTTTCTAATAGCGGTCGCCCCTCGGCAGGCAATGGCAAACCTCCGAGTGTATTTCTGCCATGGAAAAGCTCCTCATAAAAAATATCTGCCGTTCGGAGTCGGCTTGAAACTGTAGGTCCCTCCATTTGTGGAACAACATCAACACGCACACCACAAATAGGAGGAGGAGCTCGGCCAAACCCCCAAAAAGGGTGTACGCGCCAATTGTATATATATATATATCCAGAGCTGTCGATGAGATTTAGGTTGGAGCACTGCTTCTAATTGTCGAGGAAAGGAGCATCCAGTGACTTTAATCGCTTGCCTAGCAAACCCGGACATTACTGCTCATTAGTCTCCTTTTCTGAAAGGAGATACCTACTAATAATTTAGATATCTAGTAATGGTCAAAGTGAGAACGCAATACCCTTTAGAGATTGCTAATACTGATTTGGTCCAGCGGATCAAGGCAATTAATGATACCATAGGCCATGCCATAGGTATACATCAGTGAGTATATTATACTTGTATCTCATTTAGTTATTTTTTTTCAATCTATGAAGATTTATTAAACTTTTAAATTTTTGGTATTTGTAACCAACTTTTCTTTAGCTAATGGTGTTTAAAATTAAACGTAATAGAGTTAAGGGGGTCTTCTACCGTCGCGCCTTAATCTCGGGCCTATTTTTGGGAATTAATTACAAAGCAACCACTTGAGATAATGAAATCAGATTTTTTTTATTTAATTTGCACAAGTTTGCACTATTTAAAAATATATTTTTCAAATCGAATTCTTTGGCCCTGTGTCCTTGAACCGTCCTCGAGGTTGCCCTTGTAAAAATGTCCTAGGCGACTTTGTGGCACGCGATCGACCATTTTACTTATCTGAAATCAAAAAAAAATTTTTTTTTATCATAAAGTGTAGCGTTGGCTATGTTTTCCCAGTGGCGATTTTAAATATTTTGAAATTTGTAAAAAATGCGTGATTTTAAAAAAAAAGTTTGAAAATTTCCTCTTTTTTTTACACTTTAGAGGCCCGCAAAATTAAACTAATCAAAAATTGAAAAAAGTGGTCTGGGAAAACATAGCGAGATGTTCACTGAATAACTGGAAAAAAGATGGAATGAATTCGACAAATATTTATAGTAGATGTGTGACCAGAAAGTTGAAAAAAGTCAACTTTCGGGAAAAGTCGTTTAAAGATAAAGAAACGCTCGAAAATGCCACGCGCATGCATGTATTCTCCCCGAAATGCTCATGAAGGAACATGTTTTTCATAAAACCCTCTTTATAGCATACTCTTAACATTAGTAGCTTTTAAAAAATCTAAAAAAAAAAAAATCGATTTTTTCAAACCGTGACGGTAGAAGACCCCCTTAAGCAATTTTTAAAAATGTATAAGCCAACCAAAAGTGAACCCAATACTACATTGTATTAAACCAAAAAACTGACATCAGATTCGTAATCGTTCCCTAAGTCAGGCTTCACGAAAAGTCCCTGTATTACGAGTTTCGTTCCATGGCAATGCGCAAAACTATCGGAATTGACTTGTTAATTTAAACCTGTTTTCTGAAAAGCCAAATTTGCCCATGTACTGTACTTAGTTGGAATTATGTACTTCTGGATGTCATTTGTGGCATGGTGTTGATTTTTCTGTCATGCAATGGGCAATTTTGCCCCAAAAGAGTATCAAACCCTTGGGATATGTACGATTGTGCTCACAAAATTAAGTCACTTATTATTTTTACAATATTCCCAATATTAACTGTAATTTTTTTTTGAAAATGTAGTTCACGAAGGAGACATAAAATAAATATCTTTTCCGATAGTCAAGCTACGATCAAGGCTCTGTCGTCGTTATGTTGTAGCTCTTTTCTGGTCGAATCTTCTAAGGATGAGATCAAACGACTTGAATGTGCTGGAAACATTTCTCTTATCTGAATTCCAAGACATAGAAAAATAGAGGGAAATTAAATTGCCAATGAGCTTGCCAGAAGGGGTCCACAGAACCGGTTTCAGTTGTCCTTATCTCAGCCATTGGTGATCCCTGAAACGTTGTTAAATGGAAACTGCATAATTTTTTTGTTAAAAAGAATTCCATTCAATCACATTTTGGACTCAGTACGACAGAAGCAGGATACTTAAAGTGCTGGGGATCCCCCGCCATTCGATTTCCTTTGATTTTCCTCTTAGCGGTGTTCACTGGTCACTGGGTTATCGGAACTGAAGGCAAGAAGCTTGGACTTCCGTACCACCCTCATTGCAGAAGGTGTGCCGATCCGGTAGAGATCTTTGCAAATGTCCGGGTCTAGTGGCTAGGCGCTTGAGGTTCCTTAGTGTGCTTTTTGGCGATAGTCTGAGGTAGTTCTCCAGCCTAAATCTCTTTTCGTTCCTCCATAGTGAATCACTCATTTGCTATAGATGGTCTTTCTTCCTATAAGTTTTGTAATTTTTCGGCACTCTAGTGCCCGCCATCTATCTATAGCCATTATATAACAAAAACCTTGTACATAAAAGTTACAAAACTCACAAAAATTATAAGCATGTATGTAAATCAAAATGTTCCAATTTTTATCAGATTGTTATAAAGACTTCCATGTATGCATTTTTAGTATCCATCCAATTAGAAAACTTACATTGACTACATTAAATCGAAATAAATTAATTTTAAGTTGAGATTTGAGATTTTAGTAGAAAAAAGCTTAAGTCTGAAGTCGCTTAAAAATTGCGTTGGCTTTTGAAAATTTTTTTTATATGACCTTGAGAACTTTCTTCCATATAAAAAGCAAATTCGAAAGTAATTTATATGGAAGAAAGTACTCAACATTATATAAAAAAGTTATCGCAAATAGACGCGAATTTGTTATAATAAAATGCTGTTTCTTAAAAATTCTGATTGAAGAAATTGAAATTTTGATGACATTTCTTTTTTAATTTCTTAAATTTTTGTGAGTTTCGTACAAAGGTTGGATTGATTTCATTTACAAAGTTTTTCATCCTGGGTTGTTTGCACATTCTCTTCTAAAGAATTCTTTGAAAATCTGCGTGTGATTACACGATGACTTTTTTCACGCTTTTCCTTGCATGGCGCGGACAGTTTTCTTTGGTAATTCACTTTAACATTGAGGCACTTGAAAAAATGTGCAATACAATGAAGGCAATTTTAAAATATTCGCTACCAGCTCTCGTTATCCCTACAGGGTGATATGTTTCTCATAATCTACTAAGGCAAACAAGTGCAGAAATTTACAAGCAAATGTCTTCGTACGCATTTGACAGCCGTGCAAAAATTTAAAAACACCAACAGCTGGTGAAGGTCACCGCTGACACTGCAAACGCGCAGAGCCATGTACTTGTTTATATGTATAATAGCACACACACATACGCATGTATGCGCAAGTTTTCTTTCCACCATCGTCACTCCAATTACCTTCACCTTTCCTGGTTTTGCATGACAGCGCATTTTTTCGTCAGCACCAGCCTATTCTACGCATGCGCCACATTACTGCCATTAGATATGCGCGTACTTAAAATGCTATGTGATATGATTTTTATTTTCTAATTCGCTTTAACGCCCATTTGCCCCATATTTTTATTGAGTGTTTCTTTCACTTATTTTTTTTTTTCTATTTACTTATTTTTTTCACTTATTGTGCTGATAAATCATATTATATTTACAGTTGCTTTGGTGTTGTTTCTTTAGCTATTTTTGTGTTTTTTTGTTTTTGTGGCTTAACGTTATTCGTGACGTACTTGACTTTTGCTCAATTATATTGGACTGGCGTGGTTAATGCTATTTATGTTACAATATTATCGAAAAAAAAAATCAAATATTGCCGAGCCTCTAGTGTTTGTGGTGCAAATATTTGATTATGTACATATAAACATTATATTTCAATTTGTGGTAACTTTTGCGATTATCTGGGTTTGGCAATTCGCGCATTTGGGCATAAGTTTACTAACCACCCTTCTTAGCTGAAGTTAAGTTTGTTATTAACATAAAAAAATGTGTATCATAGCGTATGGAACTATTGTAGTTTCTGATTTTGAGTTTCTCCCGAGAAATCTTTATACTCAGAAGCTTGTCACGGAATGCTGAATGGGATAGAAAACGTTCTATTATTTATCTCAAGGTTTCTTGTAGTGTTCACAATGTAGTTGGACGACACAGTATTTGGAGTAACTGTTTGAATAAAAAGTGCAAGCGCACTCGAACGGGTGTAATTACCGACATGAAGTGTCACAAAATTTACTCAAACTCTTTTTCCGTAGTATTCACCGAATTTCACATTTTACATTGATTACCTAGAACTTGCATATGCTTTTAAAATGTATTTATTACTATAAAATTATAAAGATTCAAAACAAAAGGAACAAAATTTGAGTACACTCATCCCCATTTTCTGTTTAGAACTTGTCAGAGACCTCTACATACCCAAAGAGAGGTGCAATTAACTCGGACCTTAAAAAAATGATGATCGGCTATCAGATATCGTCTTGCTATATTTACGTGTAATTCGCCTGATTTTGCTTAGAATATTAACTTTTCCTATGACTCACATTTTCCACTCAGCGACTACGTCAAGCACTTCGATGATAACTTCTAGAAAGAAGCCATGCCTAGCCTAGAGCAACCAATGCAGCCTGAGTGTGCCATGGTGGGTTGTAGTTTCTCAAAAATGAAGACGACAAATATACGAAGGCACACACATCGACATTACTTCCAACAACTATAAACTATTCAGGCGCTTAAGTACAATATCGTTTGCCCAATTGCTGGAAAATAAGACGAAGTCATCAGAAATATTTCACCAAATCGCTAACCGAAAAAACCTGAATGAAGTTACATTTCACAAATATTCGAAAGTTTTACTTTTTATAATAAATCTAAAATTATTAAACAAAGCAGGAATTTTCTAGCATTTTAAAAAACAAAGTAGTCGATGACTCTTACTGTCTATTAGAAACAAAAACGAAAACACTGAATAGCCATTTTCTGGGACGCGATTTCAATTCTACCTGTTTGTACACTGAAAAAAATGTGACAGTGAGATATATTTTGGATTGCTTTGGTGATTAGAAACAATGGAAACTACTAAGTACCAACTGGGTGGAAGACCTCAGTAAGGATTGAGATACACATTGAGTCGTAAATTCCATAATACGCTTGCAAGTGGGGATTCATTCTATTCCATTCCGATCACTTTTTATATGTGTCTGTTCTATGTCGAAAATTACATATTCAATGAAACTTTTTTTTTTGAAATATAGTAAGAATTTCGGTACTTAACCTTCATTTACGTGACTAAGCACTATCGAACTTCAAATATTAATTCTTTTTCGTATTTATTTAATTGTAACAACTCAGCTAGAAATTCTCTCATGGATGTCGCAATCGTGTAATTTGTCAGTCTTGGAACTGCTGTACTCAATTGCATATACATAACTTGGTAAGATATTGGAATCTCTGCGGGTGTTTTTAAAAAATTACAAAATTGCCCACTGAATAAATATCCAAATTATAAAATTTTTACCCTAAAAAATTTTTTAAATGTAAAAAGAACCCAAGATATTACCCTTCAAAACACTTCACATTAAAATTTTCTCCACTAAATAAATCACCAAATTATTAAATTTTTATCCTGAACAATTTTTTTTAATGAAAAAGGAACCCAAGATACTTCCCTTATGTGATAGTTCACTTAAAAAAATTCTACAGCAATATTTTCTCCACTTAATAAATTTCAAAATTATTAAATGTTTATCTTAAAAGAAATTTTTTTAATACAAACAGAACCGGAAATATTTCACTTCAAAAAACTCTACACCAAACTTTTCTCCACTAAATAACTCTCAAAATTATAAATTTCTTATCCGAAACAAAAAGAACCGAAGATATTTCACTTCAAAAAACTGCCCTCTAAAATTGTTTCCACTGAACGAATCTCAAAATTATTAAATTTTTATCCTAAGCAAATGTTTTTGCGTCAAAAGAACTGAAGATATTTCACTTCATAAAACTCAACACCAAAATTTTCTCCATTGAATAAATCTTCAATTTATTAAATTATTATAAAAAAAAGTGTTATGTAAAAAGAATTGATGATGTTTCACTTCAAAAACTCTACACAAAAATATTCTCCACTGAATGAATCTCAAAGTTATTAACCCTTCTGTTACATTCCGGTCATTTCATGACCTTTTTTTGTTGAATTTCATCATATCTGCTAATATTAACAACATTTCACAATTTCCTTTCATGACTTTGTGTATTGACATAAAACCAATAGAAAAAGCATAAAAAAAATAATTATGATTTAATAAACAGGTGGTAACATCAAAACTTACGTGCGCGCACCTTCGGGTCATTCGGTGACCCTCGGCTGTTTTACATATAAAGTGTATATTTAGCGCCTCTTTTGTGGTTAGGTTTTTGCTGCAAAAGCTTGTATTTGTTAAATTCTTATAAAAATGGAAAGATTCCAAGCTTCTGTAAGTATTTTTATTATAATATTTAATTATTATTGGTGTGTTTATTTATGAAAATTTGGTTTAGAGGCCAAATCGTCTGACTCAAAGCCAAATAGAGCATATTATTGACAATGATGAGGATTTTGATGAGTGTAGTGAAGATGGGGATGAAGATTATATAGTGGAACAATTTGAATCAGAAGGATCTTCTGACGAATATTTAGATTCTGATAACGATGAAGATATAGTACCTGCATTGGAAAATGAAAGCAGTGTTCCTATGTACTATAGCAAGGATAGAGCTATTGAGTGGTCAATGGAACCAGTTGGGCACAATAGTGGCAGGGCCAGAATAGAAAATATAATCCATGGAAGACAGGGAGTTACATATGCAGTATATCGTATTTTTACTATCAAGGAATCATTTGATCCATGCTTTACGTACCAACTAAAGCAAATTATAATACAATTCAGCAATATAGAGGGCGAAAAAAAATTGGAGCTGGATATAAAAAAATAGATGAGATAGAACTCGATGCATATTTGGGTATTTTAATTTTAGCAGATAGTTAAATCAATATAATTTTCCGTATTTATGGCTAAAATGAAGACATAAATGTATTTTTTTACAGGAGTATATCGTACACACGGAGAAAGTATTCGAAGCCTCTGGCATGAAGTGCACGGCCGACCATTATTCCGTGCAACAATGTCACTTGGCAGGTTTCTTGAAATTAACCGTGTTTTGAGGTTCGATAACAGAGACAATCGAAGGGCTCAAGGAATGAACGACAAACTTGCTCCGATTCGCGATTTGCAATTTACCGCTACTTTTTGTTCCATACGGAAATATTACTGCAGACGAGCGTTTAATTCCTTTTAGGGGCATGCCAAGTAAACCAAGCAAATATGGAATAAAAGCATGGATGTGCGTACAAAATTTTGCCTTAATTTCCAAATGTATTTAGGGAAGGAGTCAGCTTCCGCTCCACCGGAACGGAACCAAGGCCAGCGCGTTGTGTTGGATTTCGTTAGTGGGTAGGAAGGGCGGAATATTACAACCGACAACTTTTTTACTAGTCGGGATTTGGCACTGGAGTTATTGAAGAAAAGAATTACTTTGGTAGGCACCGTAAGGAGTAATAAACGATTTTTACCGATTTGTGGTACTAAAGTGGAGTTAAGGAGTCTACCAGTGCTAAGCAGTCGACATTTCTTTAATGGATCAGTTACCCTTGTGCAATACATACCCAAAAAATATAAGATGGTGACTGTTTTAAGTACCTTGCACCATGATAAAAGCGTTATGGAAAACCATCCAAAAAAGTTGCCAGATATCATCAACTTCTACAACTCTACAAAATCTGGAGTGGATACTATTGATCAACTTGTAGAAACATATACATGCAAGAGGCAAACTAATCGTTGGCCTGTAGCAATTTTTGCAAACATCGTAGATATCTCAGCGTTGAATGCCTTTGTATTATGGACAGAAATTAATCCTTCGTGGAATGCTGCAAAAACATATAAACGTAGACTTTTCCTCGAAAATCTTGGCTTAGACCTTGTTCATGGGGAAATTGAACGCAAAAAAACGCTACCAAGAACTCAACCGTCAGCAGATATTGTACGCAATATGAGAGCGGACGCAGAGCAACCAAGCACTTCGGCAGGAACTCTTCCGAAAAAAAGAAAACACAGTCAGCGAGCCACCTGTGCAGTTTGCCCTAGCTCAATTCGTCGCAAAACGTACGAAAGCTGCACGGCTTGTAAAAAACCTGTGTGTCCACAACATCGTTCAACGGTTACGGTTTCAAAAACCTATTGTTTGGAGCATTCAAATTAAAAAAAATGTATCTAATATATTTAAATATGTATATATAACAGCTTAAGAATCAATAAAACTAATGAATTTTAAAAACTTCTATTAAAATTATAAACTTTTATACTGATATCTAAGCAAAACACAGGTAAGGTCATTTCGTGACCCGAATATCACATGTGTAAGTTTTTTTGAATGTAACAGAAGGGTTAAAAAGTTTGCATTTTTTTTGTTTACTTTTTATTATATTAAGTATACACCAAAATTTTTTGGAAAAATGTACGACAATATCCAAAATAAATGGATCACTAGACATATACTTACTCACAAATCATAATCGTACAATGGATTTCCTAAATACGCTAGATTCGCATAAAGTGTAAGGGACTCCCAGAAAAGTAAAGAGTAAAGCTGATTTTAATCACCACTTGCCGAAAATCAAACAAAGACCAACAAATCCGACATAAGAAAAATGTTAACTCTTAAATTGCAATTTTTAACATAAAACACTTTATTAAAAAGCTGGTATTTAACAATCAAAATCAACAATTATATAATAAATCAACTTTAATATAATCCCATATAACAGAAAGGAATCTTTGATTCCTTCATTTTGGAAATAAATTATTTACCAACCCCAGTGGGTACCGAAACCATCGAAGCTCATGTGCGAGGCGGTCTCAGCTGGAGAGTAGTGCACTGTCTGGCTGGAACCATAGCCGGACAAGCCAGGAGCATTATGAGTGTAGGTAGTCGCCGCAGATCCATGGTTGTAGTTGGTGGTGGCCACAGGAGCTGCATGATGGTAAACTGGAGCGGGAGCAGCATAAGACACAGTCTTGGTCACAGCTGGGGCAGCATATGTGACGGTCTTGGCAACAGGCACTTCATGATGATACACAGGAGCTGGAGCAGCATATGTTACGGTCTTGGCGACAGCTGGAGCAGCAACAACGGTGTGGGCATGAGCTGGTGCATAAACAGTTTTGCTTACAATGGGTGCGGCGTGAGTGTATAAAGCAGGTGTTGGCGCTGGAGCAGCATAAGATACAGCTTTAGCAACAGGCACTTCATGATGATACACAGGAGCTGGAGCAGCATATGTTACGGCCTTGGCAACAGCTGGAGCAGCGTAGGCAACAGTTTTGGCAATGGCTGGTGTGTATACATTATTGCTGACGCGGCTGTCCGATTTGTGTACGCTGGAGTAAGGAGTTTCAATGGTTTTCGAGTACTGTGATACAGTGCCATCGAAGGTGCGAACAACGTTCTGGTGGCTGGAGGCAACGGCATCTACCGCGGGATTAGCGACATGAGCGTAGGTGACGGGCTGCAACACACCGGCGCTGGCAACAGCCAAAAGCGCTGAGAGTACAACGAATTTGAAAGCCATTTCTATGAATTTTTTTCTTGTTTTGATTTTGATTAAACGAAGTAGTTGAGGTGGGTGCTGTAATGCTTGCAATGGTTTGATCGATCGGTGACTGATACTGATTCCTATGTGTTGTGCTGCTTTTATACGATCGCAGAATTGAAAACTAACAGGTGCGTGGCTTAGCGTTTGAATGTGCATGTATATATATATGTAGCTGGAAAAAATTTGCTAGCTTAATGCCTTCCATTTCTTTCTATGAAGTGGTAAATATGTTACCCATTTTTTCACGATTTTTTACTTTAATGCTCAAATCGCCTTGATTTTGTTTTAACCTTTTCAATTATTAACTGGTTTCTAATATATGCCGACCAACTCAGGCATTCCTTGGCTTTGTTGATATTCACACACACAAATATTTTCATAAATATAATTATGTATGTAGTATAACGGATATTTCAGTTAAACATATGTACATACATAGATATGAGGATTTCATGCTGCTATCTCAAAGTCATCATTCATCTGTCCGACTGCTTGATGTTCTCAAACAATGCAAACCTGAGATCATAGAGGACAGGAGAAGCGGTAACTAGGACAATAGGTTACGACTCGGGTTGGATTTGAACGATACTGAAAGATGGAAAAAGTGAAAAACGTGAGTGCAAAAAACTTAAGATGTCAGCAGAAGGGTATCTTACCAAGAAACTCTTTGCAAAACGAAGCAAGCAGTGATTTCAAGATCGGAGTAAATTTAATTAAAGACAAATGTGGTAGTCTTGTACCGGAGATCTAGGCATAATTCTGGTAACGCTTCTAAAAACTGTTGCACAGCGGCATCAAAGGTAATATTGGAGCCGAAGAGCCCAATCAGGAAAATGCAAGAATATCAGTAATGCAACATAAAAGCAAGAAATCCACTAAATGCGACGAATGCTTCGCTTGAGCTGTTCAACGTTGATGGATAAGAATTACTAGGGGTATGTGCCAGCTCTTAAACCCAATTGTTTTGACTTAACCTAGTTATTGGAAACTAAGCGACCATACAATTTGTGCTTAGCGCCAGCAAAATATAAAATACTGAGTACCACTTTGATCAAAAAGTCCCAGGGACTACTGCCAGTTGACGCTCTAAGTCAAATGATTTCAGTTCTCGCGACTTTTTACAGTTTTAAAAATGGATTTGATTTTGCAACAACGAGTTTGCATTTGTAACGAGCGTGCGGTAAAAATCGATTCAATGGTGCGAAAATCTTGAGAATGTTGAAAAATTGTTTCATTAATAATATTCTAAAGAAAACAAAAAGTTACGCTTGACATGAGCGCTTCAGAAGAGATCGTGAGTCCAGCGAAAATGACAAACGTAATGGCAGGCCGGCTATATCAAAAACTGACGAAAACAGCAATAAAGTGAAAGAAAAGTTAATTAATAATCGCAAATTAACCATCAGAGAACTGGCAGAGGTTGTTGTGTGAGTGACACAGTCCAGACTCAACTAGTACGAAAGATGCCAGTTTGATACACAACTTGTGTTTACTTGTTATTAGTAGAACCGTCTTGATTTGACAATGAATCTGTCTATGTCGTCTATTTCCTTTTATACAATTTCTTTGAAGGCTACCATCGAGAATTGCCCCAGCATGCTATGTCATGGAGCACCCAGACTCGGGCACTCATGCAGATATTGAAATACTGTTTCTTTATATTCTCCTTTATTGCAGTCTCTGCATCAATCGCAGTACGACCACCTCAACTTCCTGGCATCATCTCCCAAAAGCCAGCGGCCGGTTATTGTTGACGTAATTCTGAATATCTCTGCTCGTGGCTTTCTCAACTACTCGTCAGTTCTGGGCTGGTTGAAATTGGGCCACGTTTGTATAGTCAAGTTGCAGATATCCGTGTTTGCCCACCTGGTCTGCTGCTCAAATTCTCACTTTTGCTTACGCCTCAGGAACAGCCTATTTTTACCATTTTGGACTCGTTATAGGATGCCCTGTCTTCCCAGTTCATTTGCTTTCTCATTTCCTTACATGTTTATATGGCCATGTTACTATAGCTAGGTATTCAGATGAGAGTGATGTCTGTCGTGTGCGCTAAAGCATTAAGCTCTTCGTTGCATTGTCTGACGATTTTTGAATTGGTTATAGGTGACCTTTAAGGCAGCTTGACCATCTGAAAAAATACATACTACCGATAGTTAGATATATGGATGGTTTCTAATTATGCTGCCAACTTCCCTTATCCCTAGAACTTCTGCTTGAAAAATATTGTTTCAAATTCCCAGGCAAAAAGACTTAGAAGAAGACTTCAACGTTGCTTATAGATTCGTTTAGGAGATTGCAATTATTGATTTATAATTTGACTCTGGGGCGTGTTGACAAAAAGGTGTTCCATGCAAAAAATGGACCGCGTTGATATCGCCATAGACATGATATCCAAGGCCGAAACCGACTCAACATTCATCAAAGGCGACATTACTGGAGACGAGACGTAGGTTTATAAGTACGACACACAATCCAGGCATCAGGGGAGTGAGTTAAAAGCTGTGAAAGAACCAAGATTAAATAAACCACGTCGTTTTTAGCAAAAACGGTTTTTAACGATAACAACGCTATTGTGCACCACGAATTTTTGCCAGATGATCAGACATTATGAGACGTTTACGTGAGAATTCGTACAACGATTGAACAGTGTCGTCATTATCCGTGAGTTTTTGATCAATAACGAAATGGATACCATTCAAACACTACCAAATTCACCTGATATGGCTCACTGCAATTCTATTTTTCAATTCTACTAAGAGGAACGCATTTTAACAGTCGGAAGGAGGTAATGGAAAGCAAAGACGGTTCTGTTGGCTTTACCTAAAATAGTTGAGTGCCAGAAGTTCTTCGAGAGCTGGCAAAAATGCGTTGCAGTTCATGGGAAGCACTTTGAAGGCGCTTTGACTTTAGGGGAAAAGTCACCAGAGACCATATTGTCATTGTACATGAAATTCTGGAAAAGCTCTTAGATTAAAAAAATCACCGCCCAACTTCATTCCGTCGCCTTTGAAAGACACTTTTGGTTGCATGAAATCGCATACATTTGGTATCGGTGCGATACTCGTGCGGCTTTCTATAAGGAATGATTGAAAGCCACTTTTAGCTTCATAAAACCGGACTTTAGACATGGTGACTCCGTTTAATGGATTTTTTTAGTCCTAAAAAGCAAGCTTATTGTAAAAAAGTTAAAATGATAAAGCAATAAATCAAGCATTTTTTTTTATCTCGGCGGCTCTGTTAACAAGCAAATCTATCGCATTTAAGGATCGGAAATCTCGCACATAATCGTCAAGGAACCAACGTGTTCTCAGAGGGTGCCTGTTTGATGTGGAGTTTGGAGCGTTGGCTTCATTCGCCCATTTTTCTTTGAAAAAGCTGTTGGGAATGTAAATGCAAATGAGATTTTTTATCCAATTCCAAATATTGTCCAATTACATTACTGGACCAATCTGCTAAAAAATATCGCACTGACTTAAAAATAATAAAGAAAAGAACTCTTCCGACTACTCGATTGGATTATTGAGCCAATAGTACAGCAGTTATGTTGATTCATTCAAATCTATCAAATTGCGAATGACTTATTTTGACAGCATTTACTATACTTTCTTTTGGTAGAATAACATGAAGACTTACTAAGTTAATGGTCATATTCAATAAATATTATATATTACACACAACACCGTCGACCGAGACTTCCTCATAACCAAGGCTTAAATTCTATTCTATGCTATTCGAAAAAGATCGTCAAGTGAACTTAAAAAAAAATAAAAATAATTGGCGCGTACACTTCTGTTAGGAGTTTGGCCGAGCTCTCCGTCCTATTTGTGGTGGGCACCTTAATGTTGTACCCCAAACGGAGGGTCCTACAATTTTAAGCCGACTCCAAACGTCAAATGGCAGAAGTGGCAGAAGTATCCTCTGAAGTTTGTCAATTCCTACCGAGGGCCGCCCGCTAATAAAGAAAGCAAGTGAAATAATTTGATTTTTGTAAATTTATAAATAAATATGAGTCTCAAAACCAAAAACTACCTTAACATCCTTTCCAATTATTGTATACCTTCAAGGAAATAAGAAAATTTGCTGCTGTATGTGGACTTAAATCTTTCGCTGTATATCCATAGGCTCTCAATGAAATCTTGATTTGAAATATAGTTAAAGAAAAATTGGCGGAAAAGTAGCAGAGTAGCTCTTTGCATAATAAACTTCTAACCAAAAAGAAGGAAAATATTTATTTAAATTTCTCTTCGTTCAAAGCCTGGGAAGAAATGTAAACTGTGTGCGGCTGCCATGGCATGTTTTTAGTAGGCAGCAACCAAGAATGTTGAGGCGAAATATACCTCTGCATTAACCTGCAGACTACAATGTAGGGTTTTGAAGTGATCAGTCTAATCATTAATTCTCGAATAGATATGTACATGAACGTAAATAATACTTCCCCGACGAATTTAAAATCCACAGCAAATCGTATTGCATCTACCCAACCATCTTTTTCGGTTTATACTTTTAGAATAGAGGAATATTTCATTTATTGAATTGTGGAGTGGGATGTTCATATCGAGAGGCTTTTGCATTGTCCAGGATCCTTCTTTCAGTTGGGAGGGTTAGCCAACTGGGAGGTTTATACAATTATTCCAGCCAGTACTGCTATGTTTTCGGACCGCGAAGTACCAATGAAGGGCTTGAAAAGAGGCATCATCACCCTTGTAAAGTACATACTTACCGACTCAGCGGTAAACAAATCGCAGCAAAAGTTGGCAAAAGAACGTGCCCATTCTAGATATTTTTTTAACTGGCTGAGTTTGAATAATTGTAGGTGGAAGATCCCTCTGCGTCAAAGGGTCTCCCATTAGTAAAATGAACTTGAAAAATAAAACCCAACCAACCATTGTTTTCACAGCGCACTGAGCATTGGATTCTCAGACATTTGTTGACGTACCTGCGTGATAGAAGATAAAGGAGAACATCTTTTCTGAAGCTGTTTATTTTGTAGAACTAGATGAGACCCATTCCATAATACTTTTGCTATTGTTTTCATATTTTTATTCTACATAGTTTTACTTACTGCTGTAGTATCCTAAGAGAAGGACAACAATTCACCTACCCGATTCTTCAAGTTTCTTTGAAAGAAACATTCTTTGGAAGAAAAATATCTTTTGTAATAGCAGTCGCTTCTAGCAGAGTACGACAAACGAAAAAATATTATTAAAAGCTCTCTGCCAGCTGGTGCTGTGGCCTCGTGTTCAGTAATAATACAGTTTACACGCTTAAGTTTCAATACAAAACATTTTATTCAACAACAATTATTAAAAAAAAATATGTCAACAATTAACAGTTTTTAGTTATACTCGTATCGTGACTCAATAATTCATTCAGTTTCGATCGAAACTGTTTACCAACCCCAGTGGGTGCCGAAACCATCAAAGCTCATGTGCGAGGCAGTCTCAGCTGGGGAGTAATGCACTGCCACGGGAGCAGCATGATGGTAAACTGGAGCGGGAGCAGCATAAGACACAGTCTTGGTCACAGCTGGGGCTGCATAGGATACAGTTTTGGTAACAGGCACTTCATGATGATACACAGGAGCTGGAGCAGCATATGTTACGGTCTTGGCAACAGGCACTTCATGATGATACACAGGAGCTGGAGCAGCATATGTTACGGTCTTAGCAACAGCTGGAGCAGCGTAGGCAACAGGCTTGGCAACAGCTGGAATGGAATGTGCGTAGAGAGCAGTTGGAGCTGGTGCAGCGTAGGCAACAGTTTTGGCAATGGCTGGTGTGTATACATTATTGCTGACGCGGCTGTCCGATTTGTGTACGCTGGAGTAAGGAGTTTCAATGGTTTTCGAGTACTGTGATACAGTGCCATCGAAGGTGCGAACAACGTTCTGGTGACTGGAGGCAACGGCATCTACCGCGGGATTAGCGACATGAGCGTAGGTGACGGGCTGCAACACGCCGGCGCTGGCAACAGCCAAAAGTGCTGAGAGTACAACGAATTTGAAAGCCATTTCTATGAATTTCTTGCTTGTTTTGATTTTGATTAAACGAAGTAGTTGAGGTGGGTGCTGTAATGCTTGCAATGGTTTGATCGATCGGTGACTGATACTGATTCCTATGTGTTGTGCTGCTTTTATACGATCACAATGAAGTGGATTTGGAAGTTTACGACTGCGCGTTTGTGTGTGGTGCAATAAAATCCCTCAAAAATGTTGGTTTCATAATTCAAGATTTTGATACGGGAATGTTTTTGCTTTTGCTTGTTGTTATTGTCTACTGAAATTGTACTTTTTTTCTGTCTTATACCCTTAACTTCGTAATTTAAATGGAACAATAACTGTAATATAATATATAATTGTATACGTATGTATAAAATAAATAAATAAAAAAACCAAGCATGGAGTAAATGGGTTTTTATAAACAGTTGCTATGGGTAGACGAATTAATGCATTTCTCAAATTTCAGAAAATTTTAACATATTTCAGCCGATTAATGGAAATCGTAGATCTAATGAATATTTTATTGCTATTGCAGAAATACAAATATCCGGTAAAAAAAAGTTAGTAAACTCCTCTCGTCAAGAAAAAATAAGCAAAAATTTTACATATTTTATACGCATGGAAATTTTATCACTGTAAATTAATGAAACAATTTTTTTTTTTCACTTCATTATATTAGAATTTAGTGAGCTATAAAATTGGATACCCACGCGTTCACTAAAAATTCTGCATAAAAAGTTGGAAATGTAAAGTTTTGTGTAAATTTTATGAACTTTTCTGAATTTCGTGCAAAGTTCGTAATTTGGATTCGTTTTTGTTTTGTGTCTCTGTTAAAGGCGAATAATATTTTTATTGAAAATTAGTTGAAATTGAATTGAAAAAAAAAAATAAAAAAATAATAAAAAATAAATATCCAAATTTATAATCAAAAGGGTGGGTGGGTTTTTTGTCGACGAGTGTATTTTTAACTAGGTGGTAAAAATCTTGCTTTTTCTATGATTTTTCATGCCAGTAAATGCTAAACTGCAAACTTGAAATTCCGTGTGATAGAGAATCGCAAGCTTATGAAAAACTAGAGCGCTGCCATAGCTGATAATACTAGGAAAAATACCAAACATGCATACGATAGTGGAACAGTCGGTTTTAAGTTTGGAGCTAAGGTGTGAGGCGGCAATAATATACGAAGGCTGAGCAACAGCTGGAAGTGCTTTGAAGCATTAACTAATTTTTATTTATGTTGTAAATGCACTTTATCTTGATGAACGGTAAGGAAGGATTCCTCTTATATTATACAGCAGGTAAAATAACAAAAACAAAAGAAAAAAATCCCAATGACTCATTTTACCAGGAAAAGTACCTCCCTACATAAAATCCGATTGAACTTTCACTCCAATCCAATATTTAAAAATCTTGTAACACGCAAAACTGTATTTTTATCTTGTATTTACCTTTGAGGGAGTTCAACACTTCCAATATTTGAGAATGTTATTAGGTGCGCAACTAAGTTCCCGCTGTTTGTCAATAGATTTCTTCATCGCATCGTGATGGGTGATGAAAAATGAATTTATTACAGCAATCCAAAGAAAAGAAAGTCATTACCAAGTCATGCCAAACCCGTTAAAACCTACCGCCATATTTTCCAGATACTGCGGCGTCCGATTATCACCTGTTCGGATCGATGGCACATGGCATGGCACATGGCACCAGCAGTTCCATTCATATGAAGACATCAAATGGTTTGATACGTGGATAGCCTCAAAAGATGAACAGTTTTACCGTGATGGTATACGAGATTTATCAAAAAGATGTGAAAAAGTAGAAAATACTTTCAATAGTTCACTTGTAACCATTTTCTCAGAATAAAGTTGTATTTTCATAAAAAAAAACAAAAACAGCGAGAACATAGTTGCGGACTTAATAATAAAAAATGACAATAGTAGTCACGACGCATATACGAGTATATATATATATATAATTGTCGCTTACACCCGTTTTGTGTGTTTGGCCGAGCTCTGTTTTGATGTGATGGATCTACAGTTTTAAGCCGGCTCCGAATGGCAGAAGCCTAAACTGCTAACACGCGAGTGCCCTACAATAGCAAGCAAAGACGAAATAAGCTTAAGAGTGTTCGAGTGAGTAGTGCTCCGAAAGGTGTTTGGCTTCATAAACACCAACGATGGAACGTACCGAATACGCCACAACGATGTGTTGGAAGAAGATGTCGTCAAACACATTACCTAAATCCCAAAGCCATCTATGATTAGGACACACTGAGGGCATGGAGGGCATACGTTCTCAAAAATCCTTTTTAGCAACAAACCCTCTAACGACCCGGGCCCGAAGGCATCCGAAAGCATATTTGATGATAATGATTATTGATGTATTTAATTTTTTTAATATATGTATAATTTTTAAGTGGATTTTCAAGGGTGATTTTTCTTCTCTTGCTAATGCTGCCTTCAATTAGATTAGCTGAACTCTTCTCAAATCGCCAAGTACCGGCTTACAGATATATACCTACAGCTTCTAATTAAAGTTTATAGCCATTAATAAAATTATGAATGCAATTTTGATCAAGCCGTGATAGTTTAAAATGGTTGCTTGATAAAGTTTTGAACTAACGATTTTTCACCAAGTGTTTCCCACTTCAAATCATTAAAAAAGGGAAACTAATTATATGAAAACCATTAAGCAAAATATTTCGAAAGCCAGAAGTCTTTTTAGTTTTGTATAATGTGAGTATTTAAATTAGAGAAGTAATCCATAGGCGGTTTGCGGACTCAAGTAGTGGAAGGTAAAATTGCATGAGAAGAAAAAAAATGTAAAAATACGTAACCAACAAAAAACTTAAGAGTATAAATTCTTTTATTTATTGTAATTCATTCTCGACTTGACCGCATCTTTTTTTCATGAAAATTCTCATTATTTGTTCTAAACTGCTTTTAACCGCAAAAAAACGGACTTGCACTAGCATATTAAAAACTTGGATGTACAGAAAAAAAAAACTTTTTTTAAATCATCTTTTAAATCGAAAATCTCGAAGACGATTAAGTTCTGGATATTAGGTCATACGGGCTGTCTTATAGAATTAGAAAATAAAAACTAAATTAAAAAAGAATTTGTTGAGGTAAAAGAATACTCCGGATTCTTTTTTTTTTTTAATTATGCCCTCTAAATGTTGACCGTTACGTCGGAAACAACTTTTGAAATCTGGTCTCTGCACTCCGTGCCTCTCACTGTAGAAATTATTCGATGGATTTGCTTTATAGAATTTACTTTTGAGGTACCCCCACTGAAAATAGTCCATAGCGGTAAAGTAGAACGTCCTGGATGGAGGATATGCCACCGAAACGGCAAACATCTCAACAGACATCTACTGGAGACCATCTGACCTTCTTACGCTCCCGACTACCGAATGCAGTAATCGGAGTCAAACCACCTACAGCAGATGAACAGCTCCAGCTTCCCCGTGAGACCCCCGTTACCCTGACACAATTACGTTCTGGATATTGTAGCCTGTTAAACTCCTACTTATCCAGAATCGACCCCGACATACCAAACATATGTCCTGCATGTGAAAGCACCCAGCACGACACTAATTACCTTTTAACATGCCTCTCAAAACCCACTCATCTAACACCCCTCTCATTGTATTGCTGCTACAACAACAACAACCGAAACGGCTTCTCAGTTTGTTAGCGAAGAAATCAAGTATTTTCGCTATGGTTTCTCTGGGCGTGTGCGGCATCGTGCCTACTAAATAATCCGGACGAATAACGAAGCTAGCTCGGTTCTCCCCTGCTTATACGCTCAGAAGTTAGTGAGAAGCTTTAAATTCAAAACTTGATTTTTCCATGAGACATCCTGTATATCCAAAGTAATCACAAATTTCCTTAATAATAGTATCCTTAAGAATCTAGGACTACTTCTCCGATAAATTTGTGCATGGGACAACAAATAATTTTTCATATGAATATTAACAGCCTGAACCAATCCCATTTTTGAAGTGCTTCCCGATTCAAAACGCCGATAACGTTTAGATCCATTGATACGTTTAAGCCATTGGAATACGTCTTACGGCTATCACAAAGTGATCGACTCTGATGAGTATTTCTATACTAGAACTATCTTTTTTGGGTGTTGCTCGTTGGCAGATTCTAAGACTGGAACTTTGAAAATAATAATTTTCAATAAATTTCTCTAGTGGGAAGAGTTGTTTACTACTATTAACGATGGTGGCAATACGGCTAACGTCTCTAAGTATCGATCAATTTCGGAACTGTCAACAACTTTGAAGCTATTTGAGTACAGTGTCAAACAGCGGCATCTATAGCCAAATGAATTGGTGTGTGACGAGCATTCGATAATGCCCAGGCTCGAAACATCGTACATAAAATACCAAATGATGGGAAAATTTGTTTTTATTTGCGGTCGCTCCTCGTCAGGCAATGGCAAAGCTCAGAGTGTATGAAAAAGCTCCTGAGAAAAAAAACATTTGGAGGGACATAACCTTGCACAACATAATCAATAAAATAACAGCGCAAATAATAAACAAAAGACTTACTATGGTAATGCCACCAGAACCCAGAGAGGAGCTGGTGGGCTTCAGAATTAAACGCTCATGCTTCGACTATATCAACAGTCTCCCAGTTATTGTTGAACAGTCAGTTGAGTGGAGGACTCCACTTTGCTTATGTCTACATTCATCACGACTCCTTTAGGCTGCTACCCATAACCGTTATGTGGATCAAATTACAATATAATGCCAGTCAGCACAAGTGGGCGCGGGTTTACAAAGAAACCCGAGCTTTTGAACAGCCAGAATTGTTGTTGTTTTAGTAGCACCAAAAACATTCCCCATACATGCACGAAGAGTGGCAGTCCTTGGCCGGAGTAGCAATCCTTGGACGGATATATATAAATCTGGGTTGCTCCGGTAGCGTTACTGCTTCACCAAAATCGCCACTTTTCATTTTTGCACCCCATTTCTAAAGTTTCGTAGATGAAAAGTGGCTACCCTTTGCCATGCACCGCAAACTCTGCTAATAACGCGCGCTTTCCTCTATCTTCAAGTTGGCTTCAGTTTATAGTTACAAGGTGACACCCTATCGGAAGGTTTATAATTTTTGCAAATGCCGTCGTCATTTATCATCATCGGGTAGTGTTACAGCTCGGGATGGACTTTAGCTTATTTAATTAACCTTGTCCAATTTACACAATTTAAGGCAACAGACCAGCAGTTAGGTATTTTCAATTTCTTGATATCTTCAATGACATCGTCGAACCAGCGTTTCCTAGGCCTTTCTTACATCAGGCGGCCAACGCGTTGTAATTTAAGAAGGCTTTTTGGGGACGTGCTAACCATTTGAGTCAATGCGATTGGACGAATTTAATGACACCTTCCCCTTCGCTAGTCCGCAGCAGCTCCGCGTTGTATCTGGTTCTATACCAACCATCCTCAACCCGGATTGGACCATATACTCTTCATAAAACTCTTCTTTCGAAAGTTCGGAGATTTTGTACGTCTTTGATTGATACAGCCATGACTCACAGCGCTACGTCAAACTGGGTTTATTATTTTCTTATAAATATTGGCTTTACTATACTGGGAGAGTAGTCTGGATTTTAGCAGTTTCAGGTTGGCGTAGAAAACTATATTAGTTGCAACAAATTGGTATTGGTCCTGAACACTACTATCATTTTTTATTAGCATCCCCACGTAAAGGGTGGTTAAATTTCAAGGGCCGATGTTGAATGTGAACCACACTTAAACGTCAATGACACCGTTGGACTTCTTTCTTTGGGGTTATTTGAAAGAAAAGGTGTACGTCGATAAGCCAGCAACAATTCAAGAGCTAAAGGATGAGATAATTCGGCACATTAACGGCATAGAACTTCAATTATGCCTCAGCGTCATCGAAAATGTGGACCATCGGATGGAGGTGTGCCGCCGAAGCCGCTGCGGTCATTTGGCCAATATTTTGTTTCATACGTAATTTAACCATACCAATATTATCATAATAAGGAGAAATGATAATAATTTCCTAAAAAAATTCTATTTTATTCAAAATCAACACTGGCCCTTGAAATTTAACCACCCTTTACTTGGAACTCTCTACTCCTCCAAAAACGTAATATTCAAAAACTATATTTTCCGGCTTTGTCTTCTCAACATTGCCTGACATTTTCATGTATTGTTGCTTTCAGTTCGTTGTAGTAAAAGTCAGCCAAGTTCCTCCGATTTCCATCTAGGATGGCTATATCATCAGGATATGCGATGGTTAAGCCATAGCGGCTTGACAGATGACCGAGCAAAAGCAAATTGAACACAGTTGTTTATAAGACGTCGTCTTGTTGACACCACTTTTAATGGCAAAGTGTTGTTTGGTGTTGTTAAGAGGTGAAGTAGATAAGCGACCGCCGTAGCCGAATAGGTTGGTGCGTGACTACTATTCGGAATTTGGAGTACGTAGGTTAGAATCTCCGTGAAACACCAAAATGAAGAAACAATTTTCGGAAGGCAATGGCAAACCTCCGAAATCATTTCTGCAAGAAAAAGCTCCTCATAAAGACCATTTACCGTTCGGAGGCGGTTTAAAATTGTAGGGCCCTCCACTTGTGGACCAACACCAGGACGCACTCCACAAACAGGAGAATAGGTAATAGGTCTTTGTTTATACCGAGCTCCGTGAATGCAAATGGCGTTTGAGACTTGTTAACTAGCCAGCCGCAGTATACAAACAGGCAAGCAATGAAGCGCGTAGTGGTCTGAATAAACAGTTACAACACTCAACATCATTTTTTTGGTTGGTTGGCAAAATTGGATCTATTGTATATGCACTCTTTTGCTGCACAGTTCAATAGGCAGAAGGGCCAGGAAGCCCACCCCGATCTGACCTAGGTTTAATAAAAGGAAATCAAAATTGTTAATGTCATTTGACTGTTCCTCCTTTCGTGCTGTGGTAAATACTAATGATCATTGGACACCGCCTTGTGAGGACGCGCAGCAATCAAATTGGCTTCGCTCAAACCATTTCTGTCCCAGTTGAAGCGATGCTAAGTAGATGGTGAGCTTTGAACGCTATACCTGATTTGGACCCAATACCATGCTACCGCTCAAACCGGCACTTTAGGGAGCAAATGTCAAATAAGATGCACAAAATTCCCTTTATTAGTTAGAATATCAAATGGATCAAATTAGCTTAACACATTGTCACTGGCAATTTATAGTTGGCATAGCAATTTGCCAAAGCAATTGCTTAAAATGAGGCCAAATATAGTGCACACATGCCTACATATCCACACACCTACACAAAGAGAGAAGTGCACGGAAAGAGGCAATTACACAATAATTCATTTGATTTTCATGTTACGTATTTAATTTCATACATTTGCAGCCAAATACTTCTCATCTCTCCAGCTCTCTACATTTCAAGTGACAATCTGCAAATGCATTGCATTTCTCATTTGTTGCAGTTACAGCAGCGGCAGCGTCAATTGAAATTGTACTGTGAGCAACAGCATTACCGCCCAACAACTAAAACAGATTTTAATTACAATAGGAAATCTACACTACCAGCAAACATTGTTGCTGTTTTGCTTACTACGCAGCGAGAGCATGCATTCGAACAATGGTTGAAAATGTGTTGCAAGTCTCTTTGCTGATGATTGTGATTGTTGTCTGTTTTGTAGTTGGTAATTTTCTAAAAAAATTTTTATGTTTTATATTACATTTGCACATTTGGTGCGTAAACTACTTCAGCTGCGACCTTCAAATGCTGACTCTGCAATTCTTTGCACAAATGGTTATTTACTACCTACACACTTACACATGGCCGCAAACATGCATACATTATACACAGTTATTGCTCGTATAGACTGCAGCTAACACAAAATGCGTACGTTGGCGAATTGTTACTGAGTGAAAGCACAAAAAAATTAAAGTCCAAGCCAATTCAACTGACTTTCCACTGCCCATAATCATATATATATATACATACATACGTCTGTATGTAGTATGTATGTATTGCATGCTCCCATCAGTCTGGCTCAACCACCAAAGCTCTAGCGTAGGAGAGTAATTGCCTGCAAAAGTTGCAACATTGCATGCCAGAATGCAATTTGGTGGCTATAAATAGCTAAGCCATGCACACACACACACACGTACACAGGCTCACACACACATTCGTGTGTCTAACAAATGCAAGCATTTTGCACCATTCATCGTTCGCTGGCTGTCGCATTGCATGTGCGAATAATTAAATTATGAAAGGGACATAAGACGCATAATAAGTCATAAATCAAATTTACCTACCCTGGGGGCAATTTGAATGCAGACATAGACACAAATATGTTTGGATAGATAAACAGTCGAGCAGATGAGGAAAAGAAGACGCACTGGTACGGACAATTATATGCGTAGTATGGCTGTAGTACGTATTCGCATATGTGTGTGTGTAATTTCTGCTTGAGTGCTGGTGATTTAAGAAAACATATGCAATGGCTAGCGAGCCAATGACGTGGCATGGTTTTCACATCGAATGACATAAGTTCAAGGAATGAAAGAGATTGAAGATGGAACAAGCAGAAGGAGCCGCAAATGACAATTGGGTTGGTAGACAACCGAGCGTTCGGCAGACACACAGACAATCCAATGGCGTGGCCTCGACGTTCAGCCAAATAAAATATTCTGACTTTGACATTTGAAAGCGCATTGGGGAGTTACTTGAAAATATGCCGGAATGGCAAAGTCTACATTTGTAATACGTAATTAGTTCAAAACAATCACAAAACACTAAAATTTAATATGGCATGGCTCTCTATTCTAAACTGGACTGTTGCAACGTTGAACTTGACTGTTGATCGAACTGAACTGTTACAGAGAATTGCTTAGTTAAGGCATGGAAACCAAATCAAGCCAGTGCGTAGAATCGGTTTTTTGTGACACTTTTGAAACTCCCAAACGTCCCTAACTTGCTCACTTTATCAACTGTGTTCCTACTTATTACATCTGGATATATATGGAATACTTTTTTTACTACAATAATGAATAAATTCAATGTCGCGCTTGGCATTCAAGTCAATACCACAGCAATTCGCAGTGTCATATGAGACATTACATGTCCCCGTGGCCAACTCTGTGAGCAGCTCTTAAGCAATTGAATGAAATTTTGAATAAAAGGATTGTAGGTCTGGATGAGCTGAATATACTACTGTGGGCAAAAAGTAAGGTGAATTTGGTTGTAAAATGAAAAATCTTTATTTATTCTTGTAAATCAATTTCATCCCCTTCAAAATAATCCCCTCTCGATGAAATACACTTATGCCAACGATTTTTCCAATCCCCGAAACATGCCAAATAGTCCATTTCCGGTATAGCCATCAGCACCTTCTTCGATTCAGCTTTTATCTTCTCAATCGACTCGAAACGCGTTCCCTGGAGTGGTCTCTTGAGTTTTGGGAATAGCCAGAAGTCATACGGAGCCAAATCAGGCGAATACAGTGGTTGCGGAACGATATGCGTGGAATTTTTGGCGAAATGGGCAACAAGAACGAGTGCAGTGTGAGACGGTGCATTATCGTGATGCAAAAACCAAAAGTTGTTGGCCCATAATTCTGGTGCACCACACCACGACCATCGAAAAAAACTGTCATCATGACCTTTATTTTTGAACGACTTTGACGTGCTCTTTTCGGTCTGGCCTCGCCTTTAGCACGATATTCGCTTGATTGGTCGGTTGTTTCAGGGCCGTAAGCATAAATCAAAGTCTCATCTCCCGTAAATGATGCATTTGAGCTTGTCCTGATAGTCTGAAAGCATTGTTTCACACACATCAACGCGACGACTTTTTTCCAAGAAATTGAGAGTTTTCGGTACCAAACAAGATTTGACTTTTCGTAGGCCCAAATGGTCTTTCAAAATGGTTTTCACAGATCCTTCTGATATTCCGATCATATCAGTAAGGTCTTTAACAGTCAACCGACGATTTGTTACGATTATTTCAATGCTGCCAACTCATGAAAAAAATTACTAGAGCGAAATTTTAATCCCGCGAAGTTTGACAAATAAATTCACCTTACTTTTTGCCCACAATCGCCACTTAGTTTGTTGGTCATCTATCGGTAAACGCTTCAACCAATGATGTTACAGCGGTCGATAGGAACGATCAGTTTATGTTTAGTAAAATCTTTAGGGAATTCTTATTTTCATCCCTAATTCATTGAGGAAAGTCAGGGTGGTATTTATCCCCAAAGCAGGGAGACCGCAGACTGATTGAGCCACATATCAAGAGCGCTCTTGATACCGGTAAGTCTGTACAAAGAGCACTGCATGAAGTTGCTACAACAATAGAGAGATCTCTTACAAATAAAAAATTCACTATTCCGAATTTCCGCTATTTTCAGGATATCGAAAAAAGCTTCACAAAATGTATCTGAACAATTACTATGAAACACGAATACCCGACAGAAGTCACAACAGATGATAGTGACCACTATATTCATACTAGCGATTTAAAGATGGGCAATGGCATTGTATCGGGGGTATACTTTGAACAATATCCTTAAAGTGCTTATTTAGGCTCCCTGATCGATGTAGCGTCTTCAAGCTCAAAACTGCGCTATATGCAAATCGGTAAAAACGATAAGACTAATGAACTTACTTAAAGCTAACCTTATAAATTTTGTTGCTAGTGAAGAAGCGGTAAAGGCACTGGCCTCAGCGTACATCAATTCAAGATGTGTTAAAGAATGCAGGAGGTCCTCTCGCTTATCCAACTACACAACACCACAGTTTATTGAGTCGCTGGTCTCTCTGGAGTGCACGGAAATAAAAGAGCGGATGAGAGTGCAAGGAATGACTTGGAGCTTGAACTTTAACGGGTGGTAGAGACCATAAGCATTACGCTAAACGAACTATTCACTGCGATTGACTTGAGCGTAATTGCGGAAACCTATAAAAGATGGTATCTGACTACTAACTGTAGGGTTTTCAAAGCGCTCTGGCCTAAACTGAGTCTTAAAAGGACAAAATGTCTGCTTGGATTAAACAGATCAACTATCAGCGACCTCACAGGTGTTATAACGGGTCGCTGCACTACTGGCACCGTATGCAGTGCAATAGGTGTATTTCACAATGACTTCTGCAGGTGCGGTGGAGATGAAGAAGAAAATGAGACGTACCCACAACACCTCCGCTGTGATTGACCTGTATTTCAAAGAAGCCATACCAAATAAATATTTTGGCGATTATTTCTTTGAAGACCTAAAAAATTTGCAAAATGTCTTACTGGAGGGAATAGTTACCTTGTTAAAAAGATCTAAGAGGTTTAAGCAATTTAGTTGAGGAATGGAAATCAAATGCAAGTATCACAATGGGCCTTAGGGCAACCGAGTGTCTTGTTTTAGACAAGCAACCTGGCTAACCTAACCTAATCTATTACATATAAATATATATAACGTTAGCTTTACTTTGTTTGTCGCTCCTTTGCGCAACCAAGCCAGTTCCTATACAAATTTTTAAAAATCTCAAACTCGAATAAAAACTTAATGATATTTTGAACCTCTTCAAATTAGCACCTTATTATATAAAGTGTTTTTTAGATGCATGAGAACTATCGATATCGATAACCATGGTTTGACTGCTGTAAATGGAAACTTTTTCTGTTCAATAAGGTTTGGCAGGTCCTCACGAATCACTTAACGCCAGAACAACGCGCCGGAATTATGGAAATTTACTTTGAAAAAAAAAAAAAAATGTTCATGAAGTTCATAGAGCACTGGCGATACGAACGGTCTGTATTTCGTATTTCTTTCGAAATGAGAAAGGAACTGTCGTTACGGGGAATGGCCACCGAGCCTATCGAGCCATGCTGACTGAATTTTTGTTTTCAAAAATTAATCACCTAAACATCGACGATATTTGGTTCTAACGGAGCAATTTGTCATACAGCGCGTTTAGCAATCGATTTATTGCAGCATGCAAGCCAGTATTTTTGCCATACTACCGAATATAGTGGAAGAAGTGGACTGATGGAATGCGCCATGTAAGTCGTAGCCGTGGCGAACCTATGCCAGATATCCTATTCAAAAAACAAATGCCGTGGAATTATCTACCACATTATAATAAATAAGAAATTATTCCAACAATATTTCTTTTATTTCTGAAAATACACCCTTTACCAAAATTCAATGCCTTTTAAGACTGCATATTAAGAATTTTTCTTAAATATTCTGATAAAAGGTATGCAATTTTGATAAAAGAAAATGTTTAAGTTTTTTTTTAATTTGTAAAAAGTTTAAAATTTGGTTTTGTACACGTTTTATATGATAAGGAACTATTTTTTCATAAACAAATTATTAAAATTGTCAAAATTTGTGTTCCTGTGCTTTCTTATTCAAAATATTCTCTCCTGCTTATAAGCTAAGAAAATTATTATTTTTTAGCATTTTCGATTAAGATTCATATGGTTTTAATTAGAACTGTTGAATGCTAATTATTTGCTTTCAATATGCAGGTATTAGGCCAGTAGCTCCTATTGAAATTTTTAACTCAGCATGTAATGAAAAATCCTGAAATTTGGAAAGCATAAGTTTCAATAAAAACGGACATAGTAGAGCTTCCAGCTTAGAATATATATTCAAAACTTTTAATTTCTTTTATGAAAATATATATGAATTTGCTTTACTCTTAGCCAACAAACTGCATCCAATTGCATCGCATCCACTTCTCCACCTACCCACCACATCGGCATACCAGGACGCCAGCCAGCTACTTGTCACTGTAATTGCTAAACCGGCAATAGGGGATATGTTAATTTTGCTTGCAACATGACAGCAACAACAATACCAAAGATGTTGTGACAATAAGGGCGGAACTCAAAGCCATCAGTTGCAAGTGTTGCGTAAAAGAAACCCTTTGGCACTCACACACTAAGATTGCAAACATGCAAGCATGTGCGTATACGTACAAAAACAAAAAATTGCCAGCCTTTAGTTGCATTTCTTCCACGCATTCCCCTTCTCTTCCCCTGCTACTTTTTACTTTACTCATATATGTACTAATTTTCGGCTGGGCAAATAAGTTTTGCGAGCCTTCAGAACAATCAAGCGAATAGACAATGGCAAACGACTCGAGGGCCTATTCAATCTCCGGGTACTTGTTAGCTACAGTTGTTGTTATTGCGTCTGTTTTTAGTGTACAAGCAATACCACTTCTGGCTTGTGGCAGTAAAAGTTGCAATTTTCTGTAAAATTATTTATATGTACCATATGATGCATGACTATGTATGTGTGTGAGTTTTTGTGGCATGGCAGGGCACACACACACACTCCAAGTAATGGGTTACGTATACGCAGATGTGTACATTCATGGTGCTTCATACGTTTATAGGTAATGTATGTACATATTAGCGACTGCGTATGTGTGTAAGTATTTTGAGATATATTAACAAATTTCGTATCCAAGAACCATTTAAAACACTTTCCATCAATTGTATTTACATTTGTATGTTTCTATATATTTTGGTGGATAGCTGCTGTAGCAGAACTCTGTTTTGTTGTAGAATTAACTGCTGTGTATGCACGCATGTACATGTTGTTAGTGTTTTTTTTTTTGCTTCATATTTCTGCCAAACACTGTGTTGCAATCAACACTGCTGTTGTTTGTTTCTGTTGCTGTCAGTTGAACTGTGAACTTTTTGCTGAGTGTTGAGTGTAACTGCTTTTAAGTATCTTTGACGCTGCTTCTGGTATGCTTGTTGGCATCAATGACAATTTAACACATTATTAACACATCAACATTCAAGCAGTTTGACAGCTTTATTCACACACTCATAGAACGTCAACCGCACAGCTGAATCTCATAATTTGTCGCATGTAAAATGTTTTAGCGGAATATTGGTTTTTATGGCTTACTAATTTTTATACGCACGCACTTGTTCACAACGGAGCCGAAAGAGGAGCAGAAACCGATATCTGGATGATATAGCGGTGGTAAAGGTGCAATACACTCCCAAGATACTGATAAGATTGTCAGTGAATCCGTTAGTAAAATCAAAGCTTGGTTGACGTTCATGAGACTGGAATTAGCTGAACACACAACTGAATTTATGAGTTTAAAAATTTATGAAAGCAAATGTTGCGATAGTAACTATCAATTCGAAACTCGCTATTAAATACCTGGAAATGGTGACTAATTGTCATTTAAACTAAAGCGTACCTAGAATACTCTGTGAGGAAGGCATCGAGTAGGCAGTCCTTGTACCGTCATACATTTAAACAAATGTGTTCGAAATAGGTGGCCTACGAAAATTTTAGTCATAGTTTTTTTACACTTAAATTGCACTTGTTATTTAAATTTACTCACACCAGAACATAGGCTCAAGTACTATCGCTCTGTCCTTAAATAAGTTTATGTTTCAGTTGCCACATTCATGAAGTTCCGTTACCATTTGTGCTACGCAGTTGTTCTTTACTGTGTAGTGAAATCGAAGTAGTCATTCTTTTTGAAGTGACGCGAGTGAAGCGTGAAATTTTTTATTTATTTCTGTATTTATGTATATAAATTCATAATTTTTGATGCAATAATTTTCAAAAATGGGACGCGTTAAACACTGTTCGAAAGACAATCGAGAACTCATTAAAAAGTCATTGGCAGAAGGCAAACCTTACAAGTTTATCGAGGATTTGCTCGGATGTTCAGCCCAAATTATAGCGAATGCCAAAAATTGGCACCAAATCCCGAAACAAGAGGTCGAAAAGAAGCTCTTTCGCGGGCAGAGTTAAGGAAAGTTGTGGCTTTAGCTCGAAAGAAGCCTTTTTATGCCCCAAAAAAATTAAGGATGAGTTACACCTTAATGTTAACTCGTCAACAATTAGAAGGAAGTTGATCACAGTTAAACTTTTCGGCAGAAGCCCAAAAAGGGTGCCTTTATTCCAACCCCGGCATGTGCAAGCCAGAAAATTGAATTTGCCGAAGAGCACCTGCACTGGCCAGTCGAAAAATGAAGCAATATTTTATGGTCCGATGAAACAAAAATTATTTTATTTGGGTCGAGAGGACACCGAGAGTATGTATGAAGACCAGAAAATGCTTCTTTTGACCCCAGATATGTTTCACGCACGATCAAACATGGAGGTGGGGAAATCAATGTGTGGGGATGCTTCTCTTACTATGGCAATGGCCAACTGAGCTTTACTTACATCCACAAAGCCAAGGTAGATTGGTACAGAGCAGCCACGCGACATACACATGCAGTCCCTAGCTTAAGGATTCCTAGTATTCCATGACTTCACTTACCACCAATAGATCTTTGTGCAGGGAAGCTTTCAGCGATATCTGCAAGAAGACGAAAAGTCCTAAACGAACTCTCAAACAAGACTATTGGACAAGGACAATAAATCAGAATAAAGTTGACTATATGGCTCCGGAATTTAAAGGAGAAAACAGTTTCAAGATTATTATCAAAAAAAATGGATGGCAAAAAAATCTTAGCTCCAAACGTAAAGTACTTAACTTTTATATGGAGGGTTCTAAAATGACTTGTGGAATAGGCCTGGAATATATTATCCAGCGTTAGACCTAAGGAAGTCGTATAAGTTTCTCGACAGTTGCAATTTATTCCAGGCTGAGGTTTTCATATTTGAAAAGGCAGCAGACCTAGCCTGCGTTTCTACTGGGACCAACTCCAAGGTTAACTTTTACATAGATAGTCAGGCAGCTTTTAAAGCAATAACATCTTTTCGCATAATGTCCAAGAAAGTTCTTCAGAGCAGGGAGGCATTAGAAAAGTTGGCAGCGAATTGTAGACGATATAGCAAGAAATTAAGTATCTCTAACCTCGAATTTTGTTAACGAAATACCAAAGTCAATACGAATTTTGTTTACGAAAAACCAAGTCTAAAAGCTAAATGAATACATGGTCGAAAAATTCAGTACAAGGAGTGTATCCACTTGATGTGTGGAACGAACTTCAGTTCACCAAACAGTCAAATTTGCACGGAGGAAGATGAAGATGTGGATCACGTCTTGTTCCCGAACCCGCTAAAATATTGAACGGAGAAAATATTGTATATTTTATGCCGGACTCAGCTGTTAACTGGAAGGGAATATGAGCATATGTAAAGCAGATTCTCGATGATTTAAGACGTCCACAGTTTCGTATATGTCAACAATAAATAGAAGCATTTGAGCCATCCAGCCACGTGAAATAATACCTTTTTGGAAATTCCGCGGGGAGAGTGGTAGATTATGGAGAGGTGTGTAGTACGTAGAGGTAGCTGTGACGCTAACAGTCGTGCACACTGCTATGCCGGTACTTATGAAAGTTTTCTCTTCACGGACGTTACCCCTAATAAAAAAAATTGATACATGTATACCAAACTGCGCAGAATTGAGATATAACTGGATTTAGCCATATCTGTATGTGCGTCTACCCGTCCATCTCATTGCCCAGGCACAGTCCAAGCAAAAATGTATATATCAGGTCCGTCCATAAGTTCTTGTGTTTTTTAAAGGTGGTTTTAAAATTAATAAAAAACATGTTTAAAGTATTTATTAATCAATAATATATTTTCCTTCATTATTTACAATGTCTTCCCAACGTTAAGGCAAATTTTTAGTTCCCTGCTCAAACAATTTTTTGTCCTTGGAGACAAAATACGCTTCGATATCTCTTTTTACAGTTATTCTTGTTGTTAGTTCTTGTTACTCATATGGGATTGAAGTCCATGCAAAAGGTGATAATGACAAGGTGTAGTATCCGGTGAGTATGGTGAATGCGGCATTAGCTCCGATCCGAGCTCGCTCAGCTTGCCTAATGTTTGCCTTGCGGTATGAGGTCTTGCGTTGTAGTGGTGAAACAAAACTTTGCGGCTGGCTATTCACTAAAGACGGTCGATTTTTTTAAGTGCCTCATTCAGGTTTGATAGCTGATGGGAATAATAATCAGGAGTTATCGCCTGGTTTGGTTTCAGAAGTTCACAATAAACAATACCGGCCATATCCAACCAAATAGACAGGAGAATCTTCTTGGGGTGAAGGCCATCTCAAGGGGCCAGTTCTGGTGTTTCATCTTTATCTAACCATTGGCGTTTGCTAACAGGATTATTGTAAAGGACCCATTTTTCATTATCAGTAACGATACGGTTCGAAATACTTTCATTTTTAAGCCGTTGCAGCAGCTGAGAACACACATTCACTCTCTGCTGAAGGTTGGCGACGGAAAGTCTATGCGGAACCCATTTTCCCAGCTTTGAAACCTTTCCCAACTGAACCAGGTGCCTGTGAACTGTTCCATGCGATGAATTTAACCTCTGAGCTATCATATCGACTGTCAAATTTGGCTCAGCTTCCACGAGTTCAAGCAAGGCGTCGCAGTTACCACTTCGGAATTTGAAAACCACTTTTGCGCAGTCCTTACACTCACGGTATCCTCTCCGTGAACAGTGTTTATTTCTGCAGCAGCAGTTGTTGCATTTTTACCACTTTTATAAAAAAATACAAAATATGCCTCTTATACGCGTTCGAAGATTCCATTTTATTTTTTAACAACACGTGCTTCTATCCGCGATTAAAATCACTTGTTGAATGCACAATATATCAAAGAAAATATAAATAGTTCCGTTATATTCCGCGAATAATATTTTGTATGCAAAAATCGTACAAAAATGAAATTATGGATAAAATACGCACGAACTTATGGACTGACCGGATATTTCAATGAGACTTCGTACAAATATTACTCTTTTTTTGAAGATTGAAAATGGGTACAACCGATCAATAACCACGCCAACCTCCAAGATAAAGGTAGGTAATTAAAATAAAAGAAAGCAACCCGATAGATTTTCTGCAAATGAGGTAGAATTACACAAATCACAAAAAAAGGAATATGAGGGAAGTCGTCATCATCATCATCAGGCAGCTTTACAGCTCTGGCTGAGCTTTAGCTTCGTTCATGATTCATTTTCTTGCATCTCGATACTCGGTAACAGTTCTCCAGTTTCTAACACCCAGTGTCCTCAGGTCTATTAGAACTTCTTAAAATCATGTTAGTCTTAGATGTCCTCGTGCTTTAAGTGATACGGGGTTTGTATGACACGGTCATGCGCATAAGATTTCCCAATCATTGCAGCCTTTGGGACTTGACGTGCTTACCGATATCCTTGCCTTTATATAGCTGCAGTAATTCTTGATTGTAGCGTATCCATCAGCTACCATCTTGCAGTCATAGCGGATCAAACGCTCTTCGCAGCACTTTTAGCTCGAATATTCTTAGACACAACTCATCTTTACAAGACATTGCTCAGTTATCACAGTTGTGTGTAAAAACTGACCATATTATTGACTGATATGGACGCAGTTTGCAATCCCTCGTAAGAAGTTTAGATTTTAATATTTCATTTATTTGAGATAATATTGCTTATCCAATTTCAAATGCGGGTCTTCTCGTTTTTTCTGGAGCTTTCCAACACAGTTTCGCATCAAGTGTTAAATATTTGGCCTCGTTGACGTATACGGTTATGGATGAATCGATGAAAATTGACTTGTAAATAGCGTTTTTTAGGGAAATTACTGTATGTGCCGACTTAAGCAGTAAGAGAATGAATGAACACACAACTAAAAGCCTCATCAATCTAGACCAGATAGTTGTTGATATCATTACCGTATCTTACCAGAAGCGACATGGCATCGTGTATTGAAGAGACGAAGCGATTTGACGACATTGGGAGTTAGAGGCGTAATTTGAGTCCAACGTAATGATATCACAATGGCCTACACTCCTAAGTGGACTCTTCTACACCCGTATGGAGAGTGGCAACCACCGTAATCTAATCTAAACTAGTGCATGAATTGATTCCCAACCCAAGAATGTGGCTTCTTCTCCAGCACTCAACTTGAAAGACGGCCTGAGTGACTAATGAAGGTATGGCACACATTGCCCTCCAGTTCTCACATCCATTCAGGATTTCCTTTTTTAGAGATTTGGATATCACAACACAGTTTACCAGCTTAACAAGGAAACGTTTGCTCTCAAAAACTAAGGTGGTATGTTGCGATTCTAAGGCAGTAGTGGACTTAGGCATATGCTACAACAAGTACCACTACTTTAATTCAATAAGCACTATCATTCCACTACATCTTATTAGTTTTAGTACTCCAAAGATTATTTTGACACTTGCATGACTTTCGAAATTATATCTTGCGTAGGAAAAACGATAATCAAGGGCTGGCATATCAGCCAAATTCTAACAGCCAACAATAGGTTGAAAGGCTTTAAGTGGTAATGTAGTTCAAAGTGAGTGAAAGATAGCAGCAAAGTGTCAGTGCAAGAACATCACAAGCCAAGCTGCCAACCACTTTAGCTAAACTAAAAATAAGAAAGAAATGAACAAAGGGAAATATCATAATAATAATTGTAGAGATATGAGTACAAAGTACAAAAGAAAGCCACAGAGGAAAACACACGTGAGTGCCTAAGCAAAGAAATTCATAAGCATTTCCCTAAGTCCCATTGAGTAGGCGCTGAGTAGCTTGTGAGTGGTTGTTGAGTGTTTGTGCGATAGCTGGGCTTGAGCGGCAAACACATCCCTTTTCACGTCGCTGGCAATGCAAAGATATTCGCGTACTCTCCTTTATTTTCAAAACACAGGCGCGTCATTATGAATTCTATGCAACTGCGGCGTATGTGTATATGTATATACATAGCCTTCATTTTCACAATGGACTAAATATTTTTGTGGGGGTTTATTATTTACCGTTGATGAAGGCGAAGGGCAGCTTAAGGACGCTGTAAGCCACAATCTGCCAACTCTCACTTCACTTGATGCTATTTTTATTGTTGTTTCTCGCTGTTGTTATTATCTTTGTTGTTGCTGTTGCTATTGCCATTGAAGACTTGTGTGCTTTGCAGATACACGCGTAGCCTTCATTGTGCTGGAGAATAGAGATTAAAATTTAATTTTTAATTTAAAGATTTGTTTGCATTTTATTTTCTCGCAAATCGTTTTATTATTTTCTTTCGCTCTTTTGTTGCTTTCTTCGGAGTTTTTGTTTCGGTGTGTGCGCTATGTGAAGCAAATTGCGCTTTCCCCCCCATTCACATACACGCACACACGCTTATGCACACACATATATACATTTGTATAACACAAGCAGTTATATATATTGACACAAAAGCATACCTGTCTACTGGTCGCTGGTTCATTTTGTTTTCTTGCTGATTTGTTTATTTGTCATTTCGACTTTTGATTTGCCTTTATTTTTACTTGTTTCCATAGATGTTGCATCCACATTTACAAATAATGTTTATCTTTGTAATTGTTATTATTGTTGTTGCTGTTGTGCTCATATAATCATAATTTTGTTGAATGACGTTAACGTTAGTGCGCCCAAGCTTTAAATTGACTGCACTTACAAACGTTGCACGCATGCCGAGCATATTCACATGACATACATACTACATTCATTCACATGCCTTACAGATAACAGGTGCCTTTCTAGCTATGTGTCGCGCTGTGTCTAGTACATTTCGAGCTATGCATGCAGTACCGCAACTCGGCAATTTCGTTTGCTCTGACCAAACAAATGAAAGTAATTTCAATTCACCAACTCGAATCCCCTGGCTGCCATTTTCAGCCTCAAATGTGCACTTTTTATTCACTCCGCACGCCCTTCGCCCACCTTCACTTTCTTCTGTGGCAGCTTTGCTCATTTCACTCAAATTTCCTGACTATGAGATGCGCATCTGTAGATATGCTTCAAAGGATATCGTCGGCTAGCATTCGAGTCTGGCAGTCAACAAACCTCGCGGTGTTGTTGTTTGGTTAGGGGAATTAAAATTCGTTTTAGAATTTCGTAATATGAATATTTTATTAAAAAAGAAATAGGAAATGGACGAGTAGAAATTAGTGTGCATAAACTAGTGGTTTTATCATTTGCGAAGATTTCAAATTGGATTTGTACCTATTACACTACCATCATTTTGATCAATCGCAAATCAAAATACATCAGTGCAATTAAAGTATGAATTCATATGCCTTAAATAAGGAGTACAGTCGCGTATTGTGGGCACCATTTTACCTTGGTATGAATTTCTGCCAAAATAATGGTAATGAAAAAGCGATATTTTTTTCTTTCTAAAAGATATTGAATTATCTTTACATTTTATTGCAAAATATATCCTAATATAATCGTTTTCGTCTGATAATATACAGAAAAACTGAAACCACCTTAAAAGTTGATGAAAAGAAAAATGGTGGGTAATGTGGCCCAGAGTATTCGGGTAAAGTACGATAAAAATACTAAAAAATACCACTAGATAAAATTACCAATAACAATTGTAAGGCTTAATAATAAGCCAGTGAGTTTATTCATATATTTTTTTTATTTTAATTAATGACCTTCTTTGTTGATTATTTGAAAAAATATATCATTAAACTTAGGTAAATATAAATCCGCATTCTGTATAGCATATGGTAAAAATTTGTGTTTCTCATACTTTGCTTAAGTAAATCTAAAAACATTTTGTCACTTCCTTTTAAATTTTCCTTAACGAAACCCATTGCCCATATTAAAAGACGTTCCCGTTGGAGAGCGAAAACTAAACTAATTTTTTGTGTCTGCACAGGAATCCATGCAGCCAACCTTTCACTGCACATTGCTTAAGGACCGAAAATTTATTTGGCACTTTATTTCTTTCCGCCATTTGAAACGCCAGGGAATGAGTGTCGTGTCTTGTGAGGCCGCAAAGTCTTCGATTTCATTTCTAATGTACATTTTACAAGGTCTTTTTCTGTGGCTTCGTCCAGTATTGGCTTACGCCCGAGTGGGGTTTTTAAAAGCAGGCTAAGGGGGGCATTACTCCTTGCTATTCTTTGCAATGTAAAACGCGGCACATTACAAGTCTTTGATGCAAAAAGAGCGCCCATCTCCTCATGATTAACAGCTTCAATGGCT
>JAYXIM010027830.1:0-26327 GCA_037575425.1 Anastrepha fraterculus
ACATCCAACTGTCCAATTTTTATCGTCTACGCGATTTCAACCTGTTGTAGATTGGATTACATTAGATTTGTGGGGGTGACTTTTGTCAGGAAGTCCCTTGTACTACACTCGGATGGATTACAGTAGAAAGAATAAGAAACAGGATAGATACCATATGGATGCTGAGATAAAAAAATTGATTTGAGATCATACTCAGTACGTCGCAATCCAACAGCCTATGTCTGATTCTAGAAAATGCCGGATAGCTTCAACCTCTTGTACTTAGACATTCAATATGAAAAACTCTTTCAGTGGTCTTAGTTCTTTCACCAATCTGATTCCTTATCAGATTGCATTTTTTATTAAATTAAAATAAAAAGTTTTTTAACCCTAGGACTTATACCCAACTTTTACTACGACTTCTTATACCCGGGTACAGGTGTGGCTAGTAGCCTGTTTTACCCGGTTTTTCTCATTTTTTCTGAGAAACAAGTTTTTTGTTTTAATGCAATGTTGTAGCTGACTGTCTTACAAACATTTTAAGTAGTTATAAACATATATTTGTAGCCTGCTTCTAAGAATTGCGCGCATTCTAAGTTATTTCTAAGAAGTCAATAATTTCTATTGTTGTTAGAATTTTTAGAATACAACCTTTTTCGCGCACTCTTAATTATTTAGAAGAAGACATTATTACCCTTGCTAGAATTTGCTGACAAACAACATTTGATATAATCCAACTACCTGGCAGGTAAGAAATGCTTCCAGAAACTTAAGGGTTGTAGCTATATAAACGGCAGTTTTGCGAGTTTATATTCATTGTAAAGCGTTCTTTTGAAGTGTGAAGTTGGTTTATATTTGTGAAAATAACAAGTCAGAAAAAATTTAAAATATTACAACAAGGATAGCAGAAGGAACATGCAATATTTATCTTCGAATCAATATATGAGGTAAATACAAATAACTCAAATATTATTTCGTAAATGGAATAAAAATTAATTATTTTTATATAGATTATCTGACGCTGAAAAAGAGCAGTACATACAAAACCTGTTTGACGAAATTTTAGATGATGAATTATTTGAATTTTCCGACCTTGAAGGGGATGAAAGCGAACAAGTAGCAGTAGCAGATGGCGTGGTTGAATCGGATGTAGAAGACCCTGATTACACAGTTGACAATGCCCAGGTAGATGAGGCTGATTACATAGAATCTGACAATGAATCCGATACTGCAGATGATTCTGAGGAGATTAATTTGCGTGAAGCTGAATTCGTAGCACGTGATGGTACCATATGGAGCTCACAGCCACGACTTGCACGCCAATCTAGGCAACAAAATATTTTGCGACAGCGAAGTGGGCCCGCAAGATCAACTACTATGATGTCAATAGTCAATACATATAAATGCTTTATGACTCCGGAAATGGTGGATATTATAGTACACTGCACCAACAAAAAAGCAGAAGCTACATATGCGGAATTAAACGCAAAACATCCAGAGGCGGAACCAAAAACATGGAAGAAGGTTACTTTGAGCGAAATGTATGCGTTCATTGGAGTGCTTATTATGACTGGCGCTAACCGCAGCAATGCCTAATGTGCGCCGGACTTGTGGTCGGTTGAAAATTGTCCATTATTTCGTGCGTCAATGGGCATTAACCGCTTTCAGGCCATACTGCGGTTTATAAGGTTTGACGATGGCAACACACGGGCACAACGTTTGGTAACTGACAAAGCTGCACCAATATCCGAGCTGTGGACCATGATGAACTTCAACTTTGAGCAGCCATATAACCCAAGTGAATATCTAACGGTAGACGAGCAGCTCTTTCCATATCGTGGCCGCACCCGTTTCACGCAATACATCCCATCGAAGCCGGCAAAATATGGCATCAAAGTGTGGTGTGTATGTGATGCCAAAAACGCATATCCACTGTATGGACAAATATATACTGGCCAAGCACCTACGGGACGGGAAACTAACCAGGGTGAACGCGTGGTGAAGGATTTAGTAAGCCGCTTTCATGGAACTGACCGAAATATAACGATGGACAATTTTTTTACATCCCTAAATCTACTGGAAAGCTTGTCATCCATGAATTTGACGGCAGTTGGAAGTCTGCGGAAAAATAAGCCCTACATACCAAAGGAGATGTTGGCACACAAAGATCGTGCAGAGAGGTCAAGTACATTCGGTTTTAGGCCCAACATATCCATATGCTCCTATGTGCCGAAAAAAAACAAGGCAGTTATATTACTATCATCAATGCATGACGATGATCACATTGGCGAAAGCGGCAAACCAGAAATTATCGAGTTTTATAACAAGACAAAAGGAGGAGTGGACGTGATGGACCAATTGCTTGGAGAATATACTTGCGAAAGGATGACAAAGCGTTGGCTGTTGTCCCTATTCTTCAATATGATTGATTTGACGGCATTGGCAGCGTACATCATATATTATGAGAATAATCCCAACGTAAGATGCACCAATGCGAAGCGTAAGAGATTTCTTCGCCAGCTCGCCAAGGAACTGTCTATGTCCATAATTGAAGAGCGGTCGGTGAATCAGCAAGTGATGCGGAACTTCAACACAAAAATTGCAGTCGCGAGTTTCATAAGTACGGCCTTGCAAGGAAGTGCTGACAATAGGCCATCAATGCAGCTGCTGGTGCAAAACCAAAGAAACAGCAGGTTGGAAGCTGTGTTCTCTGCTACATCCATGACCAACACAGAAGATGAAGGTGTAACATGTGCAGAATATGTCAGCGCCCAATATGCATACAGCATTCTTCAAATACATTTACATGTAATAATTGTGAAAATAATGAAGACAATTGAATAATTTAAATTTGTTTGCATATTTAGTTATAAGAAATAATCAATAAAATAATATTTTATAAAGAAAATAATAAATAAAAATGTTTTTCCTTCAAAAAATGAGAAAAAACGAGAAAAAAAGCTACTGGCCAGTCCAGTACCCGGGTATAAGAAGTCGTAGGTGTCAACTTTGAAAGCTTATATCTCATCAATGCATGGACCTAGCATGACAAATAAGACACCAATCGACGTATATTTACTTCGTTTTCCTATATCAATTTCAAGTCAATATCTTTAGCGATTTAGGAGCTACATCACTCCAAAGTAGCTACTGGCCACACCTGTACTTGGGTATAAGTCCTAGGGCTGAAAAATCTCTTCGGATATGATTAGTTAAAGCTGTGAGGGTTTATATAGTAGAAATAAGCGCCGGACGCGGGACGACATGGGTGCCAAATCGAACAACATGGAATTAGGGTTGGTTTGACAAATCTCAGGTCATTTGCTTTAACACAGTGTGAGTTTCGTCAATGCTTTCTTGTCGAACAGTCAAAAGTATGGCTTGGCGGCTGGTGCAAAATGAGTTGCAAAAAGTGACCGGATCCTTATTGATCGTTCGGTTTGTATAGTTTGGGATCAGCAGAAGTTCATTTCGCTGTATGAGCTTTATGGCGACATAGACATAGCACAGCGAATAAAGATCCAGCGGCTACGTTGGCTGGGTCATGTCGTCCGAATGGATACAAACGCTCCGGCTCTGAAAGTATTCGTTGCGGTAGCAGTTGGTGGTAGTAGAGGAAGAGGAAGACCTTCTCTGCGTCGGACAGATCAGGTGGAGAAGGACTTGGCTTCACTTGGTGTCCAATTGGCACCGGATAGCAGAAAGAAACGACTGGCGCGCTTTGTTAAACTCGACCAAAATCGCGTTAGCAGTTATCGCGCCAATTAGGAAGAAGAAGAAGCTAACGCTGAAAACACTTAAATATTCGATTGCGAAGTTCACTGATGGATGAACAATTCCTTTGAGAAAAGATTAAAACAGCAGGCTATATTTTTTCAAGGCAGCGAAAATTTAGTTGGATTTAAGATAATCAAGGAGTGAAAATTTTCCTCTTAGGAAAAGAAAACGATTCAATTTTTGACTTTAGCTGTTATTGATGAAATCTGTAGAAAGTATGTACTGTGTTCGCTCTCGTAAGCGGACACCTAAGAGACCAACAAACTTGTCCGCTTATGACAAAAGTGTAAAAAAGTTATGAATATGCCATGGAAGGGTTGCCCGCTCGAGAGAATAAATTCTTTAAAAATTCGTAGTTATTTTTGGTATGTACTGAAAAAAGTACCCGCTTATTGGAGGTGTCAGTTTAAGAGAGTATTTGTAGCATGAATTATAGGCAGTCCGTAGCATGGCAATTTTAAAAATGTTAGTGGTTATCGAAATCGAAATGTACAAAGTGATTAAAAAAAACAGATACAATCAATTTAAAAATATTCATGAAAGCAAAAATGTATATGGATGTGATTAAGAAAAAGGTACGAAAAGACGAACACCAAAAATTAGATGGAAGAATAGTCAAACACTCCCTGAGAAACCCACACAGATGAAAGTGCGCTAAATAAACAAATTTGCAACTTGAAATTTATAACTAAAATTACTTAATTATGACAACAACACTAACGGCATTAGCAACGAAAAAGCAACACGCGAACACTCCGCACAATTGCACACAATCTCGACCGCCCAACGCCACTTGAACTTTTCTGACGACGCGTTGAGATAACGAATGAACCAGCGGTTAGTCGAACGCCCGCTGCAATTGCCACTGCAAGTGGCAAATAGTTAAGAAAGCCTAGAGAGAAAATTCGTATACGTAAGTGGCTTTTCTGACGGCAAAATGCATATTAGAGTTGCTAATCCCGAAGTTTCAGTAGTACCAGAAAAGTTTAATGGAAGCCTTAGGGTTAGTTCCATTTTTTTAGCTAAACATAAAAATTTTTCTAATTTATTTAATTTTTATATAAATTTTAAGTATACTAAAATTTTAACTTAACGAAAGTAAGAAAACAAGTAGTGCAAGTAGAGAAAAATTATTTGCTAAATTTTTTGTATTCTTGTCTTCTTTATATGTATGATAAATGATAATTCTGAAAAGTTTGGGTTCTGTTTTCTTTTTCTTAAGGACTTTCATATCTATAAAGTGAAAGTTCCTCACCAGTTGGAATTACCGAGTTCATCTCTTTTGGTGTTGCTAGTTTTCTATCTCGCTGGCAGCAGATAGTGGAGTACTGCTAGTTTCCAGGGGTGAACTAAAGCCAGCAAGTCTAGGTGCTGTGGTGTGGAGTTTTTGTGGAATGAGCTACCACATAGGATGACTGGCAAAACCGACTGTAGCGACGTGAATGAGATGCCTAAGAATAGACCGAGGTGCCAAGGATGCACAAAAATGAAGATCAAGGAACGACAGCTTCCTAAGCTCTCTGATTTCAGTCTGCTCCATATTGGGGGCAGTAAAAATTGGCTTGGTGTAAAATAGATACTATAGTAAAAACATACGAAGTGGTAAAAAAGTTTCTAAAGACAGACTCAAATTTCCATCACTTACTGAAACAAATCTCAAGTTGTCGAAAGAGATGTAATTCAAAAGAAAAACGCTGGATGTATTTAACTTCTGCAAGAGTTTTATTTGTAAAGAGTAGAGAATACGTGATGGAGCACGAGAGCTATGGCTATCACTTCCTGTCAGATGCGACTGGAAATCGGATATCGCGTAGAGCTACAGATTTTAAGATTCTCTTATTCACGAATGGTTCGAAAAAGAAATACCATCACGGTATTTGAAAGAGACTACACTATAGCTTTCGCTATACACAGTCAAGCTGCAATGAAGGCTCTTAGAATGGTAGCGACTTACTCAAATTGTCTTGAAGAAGACCGAAGATCTCTGCATTATCTTTGTCGGAGCATCTGCAATCTGTACTGTGTTCCGGGGATATGGTGGTTTTTCGTGGAATGAGAAAGTAACGAGTGCGTTAGGGAAGGGTGGTCTGAGACGGCACTTAGGGGCTCGAGCCCATTCATACAAGACTCTCTCCGGGGTTTTTTTTAAAGAGAGTGGCAGAGAAGGCTAGGCTAGCTAACTACAACAGATGGACTTCTTTAGAAATCAGCAGAGTAAGACGTTCAATTTGGCCAATACGCGATTAATGGAACCTGCGGAACTTGCTGAGGCTCCCAAAAATTAATATACAGCTTCTCACGGGTGTAATAACGAGGCACTAGGAATACAATTAGGTATTATATACCATATGACTGTCAGGTTCGGAACCCTATAATAATGTCTCGAGGTATTGTAGTTATGAAAAAGAGGCGGAAAGAGGCTTTCGGAAATTCCTGTGCAAATGCATCGCTCTTCGAAAAAAGCGCTTAAGCTTTTTGGAGGACTGTTCTTGTGAGCTCTGGAAAGACTGATTGGATTCTCCAAAAAATCGGGATAGTTTAAGTAAGTGTAGGGGTAAGATTTAAGAAATCTTTGCTAGGTGACGCAATGTAACCGACAAGGAAACTCTACCAAAGGCACCCCCATATTATCAAACAATGTTCACACGGCGCATATTTTTAATTTTTGTTATAGAATTTTTTATTTGTACAAACTTTAAGATACAAAATGTATTACATTTGTTCAAAATATAGGAAATTTGAAGCCAGAAGTAAGTCCCAAAATTTCGAGATTATATTTGTAACCCAAAATTGTTGAATTATTTTTTAAATTTGTGTCTATATTTTTAGGATTGGATGTCGGGGTCAGTCCCGAAATATCGGGATTATAATAGTAATCCCAAAATTGTTGAAATTTTTTTCTACATTTTTTTGGTTTCATATTTTTTAGAAAATTGAATTTCGGGATCAGTCCCGAAATATCGGTGTTCATTAGTGACTCGAATTTCGTGAATTTGTTCTACATCTTTAAAAAATTCAATTTCGGGTTCAGTCCCGAAATATCGGGATTATGTTAGTGACCCAAATTTCGTGAATTTTTTCTAAGTTTTTAGAAAATTTGAAATTCGCGGCTAGTCCCAACATATGGGTATTACATTAGTAACCCACATTGTGTGAATTTTTCCTACATAAAAAAAATGCAATATCGGGATCAGTCCCTAAATAGCGGGTTTATTTTGAAAATTCAAATCAACATCCCCCCAAAAAATATATGCCTAGCTAACACGCAAGATTGGTTTAAAATATATATTTACTTGGAAATGAAATGAAACGAGGAATAGGCGTAAAATGTGTAATGAAAACTTTTGCCTAAGACGCGATGCACCAAACTCATCATACACAATTACGTGATGTATCGCAGAGATAAGACAAGAAGACAAGTAGCCTCAGAAGGCGTAAGCTCTGCGTGGTAAACGCTCGCCCATCACCACCGCCACCGCCACCGCCACTGCCATCTGCGGCCGCAATTGACGCGGGAAGCGTGCTGCTGCAGCTGCCTGGAGTTGCAAAAGCAGTGTAAAAAAGAAAACAGCGAGGGCAACGCGATGCCAGCTATAAGACAGTACGTACGTATGTCACTCAGACGGCAGTCAGTAAGTCGGACGGACTTAATTTTTGATGCAATCTTGTAGCTGCTGCTAGGAGTTGGAATTGGGAATTTGGAATTTGCTGCACGAAGCCGCTAAGTGGCGAGTAGATTTTGCTTTCGATTTGTTTTGCTTACATTTTTATTCTTTTTTTATATTTTTTTATTGTTTACTTGTATTTTATGAAAATCACAAGCGTTAATCAAAGCGAAAATGTGTCGAAGTCTAACATGAAAACAATCGACTACCACCAAGCCAGCTGCTGCGCCTCTTCCTTTCACCTTCGCTTTGCCGCAATATGCCTCATTACATAAATCTCTACGCCACTTAAAATCGTCGAAATGCAATTGAATGGAAAAATGATAAAATTAGGTTAGAGCACCACAAAAACAACACTTTTCATTTCAAAATAGTTTTTTTCTTCTTGTAATTGTGAGTGATTGCGTTTGTGTGCGTCTATTAATGGCTGTTAATATTTCATAAAAAACGGTACTTGAAAGAATACACTTACCGGCATGGAATTGAAATACGTGGAAAATGCGGAGTTGTGGCGCTCAAACCAATTAACACTGATAATGGTGCATTGGTAACAAAATAAAAAATAAAAAAAATAGAAATAAATAAAAAGGTTAAAAGTTTATTTAAAAAAAAAATCAAAAAAGTTTGAAATAGAAAAATATTGGAAAAATAATAAAATATCAACTATCAGCGCATTCACTTATCGCTTCCCCTTCAACTCAATCAATAAAAGTAATTTCAAAGCCATTTCATTTTTATCACCTCATCAGCTGAACTGCGGCCATCTGGCGCAAATGCAGTTGCAGGATTTGATTTGGTAATCAGCTCCATTTCTGTTTTCTTTTCGGATTTGGATTTTTGATTTCAAATAATTTATTTTATCAATAACTCTGCATTATTGGTTCGTACAACATTCTTTGCTTTGTCAGCGGTCATTACGTGTTGCTCAACTCCTGCCATTTACAGCCTAAGCTTTACTTTGTTCAAAACGAAGTGTTTGGCCGCGCATCATCCAAAGCTGAGTTTATTGCTTATATAACCACGCACACCTTACAAACCCAATTGCTGCGAGTACAGTATCTGTGCCACGTATTAGGAAAGGTAAGGGCAGCTTTCGCATCCAATTTAATCTAACCAATAAAGGGAACTTTACTAATCGTGCTGATAAACTATTGCCCTGTTTAAGGTGTAATTTTAAACTCACTCAATTGGCTAGTTATAAAAGTTATAGGATAAATTTTCTACTTCAGAATACTATTTTATTCAACTTTTTTCAAGACTGGTAACGGCGGCCGCCGTGGCCGAATGCGTTGGTGTGTGACTACCATCGGTGAAAGATCAAAAATTAAGAACAATTTTTTCTAATAGCGGTCGCCCCTCGGCAGCCAATGGCAAACCTCCGAGTGTATTTCTGCCACGGAAAAGCTTCTCATAAAAAAATATCTGCCGTTGGTAGTCGGCTTGAAACTGTAGGTCCCTCCATTTGTGGAACAACGCGAGACGCACACCACAAATAGAAAGAGGAGCTTGGCCAAACACCCAAAAAGGGTATACGCGCACATAAAAAACAAAAAAAAACAAAAAATTTGGTAATTTCACTTCACTCTAATGTAAAGCCTAACTTCACGACAGTGAAATTTCGCCAGCCACATGGATTGTGAAATGGGAAGAAGTGTTTTTAAATAAATTAATACAACAAAAATAGAGACTTAAAAAATATAAAGAAGATTTACTTACATTTTTCCCCAAGACGTTTCGCTTAGAAATGCCACATCTTCATAGTATTCGAACTCAGCCATTTCTCTCGCAAACGGACTGTCAGTTTTCGCTCAATTTTAAAAGACCTGTGCATTTTATTGTAAATAAGTGTGGAAAAATGTTGCTGGCGTCATGTTGCTGGGAGGTTGTGTGATGTTTTTACGGCGTGCACTGCGTACTACTTTGCCATGAAATACATACGAAATTTCGTGCATATTTCACGGCACCGCAATTTGTACAGATTTTGGCAGTCATTTCACATGAAACGCAAGCTTAGTACTATGCTTAAAGATAAATTTTAAAAGACACACTGCGATTAGAAAAATCCATTGTATCCCCTTCATGAGTTTAAAGTTTTTCTCTGAGCCCTACTTCTTCAATAAGTTTTAGTATTTGTCCTATTTGAATGAGTTTTATTTCCTCCTCTGGTAAAATATGTATACCCAGATATATGTCCCCGAAATATTGGCCACGATGCCACCACATGTTCATCCTTTTCCTTACAGAAACTGCTAGTTCCTTTCGAGTATATTCGCAGGTTAGTAAGATTATGATTCAATCTGCAAAGCCCTTTTTGTGATTCCTGTGATTGATGAGAGATACTGTGATGATTCTAAAATTAAAATAAATAACACAGGCCTGCAAAATCTCACTTTTTTACAGCTTCTAAAACCGCTATGGGTGTTTCCTGAAGGTTTTTTTGTGCTGAAAACGAATATGACCTTGAAAGTGCTCCAGCACGTCAGGATTTTTGGCAATTTGAGGTTAAATGGTCAAAAAATGCAGATTTTGGCCATCTTTTTAATTTTTTTTTTGAGCAAGGTAAATTTTTTTTTAATTTTCCACAACGGCATCGCAAAGTTCTACTCTTTAGCTTTAAGGTCCATTTTTAAAAATATTTTTACGATTAATATAAAAAAAGTTATTCTATTATTCTCTATTTACTGAACACGAGAGAAGAAGTTACCTTTTCCTAGACCGCAAAATGGACAAAGATTCTTTGTCCTCATCAACTAACCTTTAAATATATCAGCTTTAGAGAGAAGCTTTTGAAGGAAGCAAATATCATACATATAACTATTTATCAGCATGATCGACGAGCAGTTAGTTGCCCTATAAGCTTCCACTGACATTTTCCTTTATGTATATAATGCCTTTTAAGGCCAGCTCTTAACCCGAATCTAACACACTTGATAGGACGGAAACGCTTGCTAAGGGATCAGTTGCTTGAGCTTGTGCCTTGAACTCAGCCTATTGGTGCAAGTAGGCTGACCTGGCTTGCAGAAAGTCATCACATAAACCTATTGGTCCTTAGTGTTACCAGATAGGGCTAGACATTTGCGTTTCTTTGCAGTAGACATCTTGTAATGCGTCTGCGTGTTTTACGAATCTAAGTTAACTCTGAAGCTCGAGAGGCATTCTAACTTCTCATATTGAGGAGCTCCTAAACATTGGAGCAAGTATGATGGTCGAAAACGTTATCTTATGAAAGATAATAAAGTCCTCTTTACTTTTTAAAAATTATCTTCAGCAACGAAAGCGTCCTTGAAGCCGTGATGGAGGTCGTCAGTTACAGGCGCAAGGGAGAGAGGAAATGGTTTACTACTTATATTCTTATGTTCTTACATGGCTGAAGCATTCATTTTCAGTCGCGATTTGGAGCTGAATTTCAAACCATGGAGCTGGGCCAGTACATTTCATTGAATAATGAACAGATATCACTTTCGAACCAAACCACAGTCGATTAAATTTTAATGCAAGATGCAAAGAAGGTGCACACGGTTATAAGGAAAAAAACAAGCTTAATCCCTATATGAGCTGTATTTGGAAGACTGCCCCAAAACTTACAAAACTTAAAAGAAAGGTGTCCAAAAAACAATAGCAATTTTGCAAGAGAATATAAAGGAAGTGTGTGAAAATCTCCCAAAACATAAAAAATAGCTTTCGTAACAAGCGCGCCTTAAAGAATAAGGACTTTGTTAAAGAGTAAAGAGAGGTAGAAAGAAATTTGTGCGTAGTTAAAAAAATTTGTTTGAAGAAAGATCATATAATTTTAACATACATTTAAAGCTTTCGTTTAGATTGAACAATAGAATTACGAGAGAAGTTAAGCCACCAGCGATCAAAGCATCTTGCACATCCGGGTATCTGCATGACGTTGTGTGGAAAAACAAAAACTTAAGCATGAGAAGCAAAGTCAGAATTTACAAAACGTGCGTCCTCCGACCAATTATGATGTACGGAGTAGAAACTTGAGCAGACATTTTCGCAACGCAGCGCATTATGAACACCACAGAGATGCAAACTCTACGTACCATTTCAAGGTACACCAGACTCGATCAGCAGCGAAACAAAGAGATAAAGCGTATATGCGAAATTGAAGATGGAGCCGACAACGTCGAAAATAGTCGATATGTCAAAAGAATGGCTGACGGGCGACCTGCGAATGCAGCAATGCTAGAGAGGCCGAATATGCAGAGGCCCTCAGATAGACACCCAAGAAGGAGGCCTGAATGCTGAACTTCCGGTGCACAATACGAGTAGAAAATATATGCAAGTGCAATCAATGTACAATATAATTTTTAGTGCTAATCCAAATTGGAGTTTTCACTATTTACTTATCGTTCGCAATTCGTTGGACAGATACTGTATGCCGTGTATGTGTGTCGAGAGTTGGAATTGCTATCCATCCCCAGTGCACCTACTTCTTCATAGCTGCCTTACTTAGCTATAAATATATGTCGCTGCAGCTGTTGCATGTCAAATTGGAAACAAAAAATAAACATAACAAAAATGGATTTAAGTAAGCTGAGAAAAATTTTCAATTTTAATTATTAATATATTTTGTATAATTACATGGCATTTATTTATGGAATCGCTTAAAACTAAAGCTTAACAATGAGTTTTTAATCAATAACCTCTTCTTCGTAGGCTTGGTTGGGAGTTGTATATCATACATAAGGCAATTGCAAGTGGATGAGGAGGTACTGCAGGTTTTTGAGAAATTTTTCTCAGCACTGTGAATGCCCAGCCATATAGAAGGAGAAAATGTCAACCGTGCGCCAACCACTGTTCGAGAGACTCAAATAACTGTCTGGCTTGGACGGCAACAACGTAATTAAGTCTTAGTCATTCTCTAAATAACCGTTAAACAAGTGGGAAGCGAGGATGTGGTAACAAAATGGTGCGGAAGCGCTAGTTGGATTATACATGAATCACCCATTTAACCAAACAACCAACGAAGGATAGGCCAATAATGAAAAGGGCTTTATAGTTTTTTATATTCTCCTTGGCAGTCAACACATTCCAGCATTCCTTTAAACCAATTTTCAAAGCACTTTTGCCACTTAGAAGTGAACAACTCCAAAAATAGCTCTTTGTAAGCTGCAACAACTTTTTCAGGCGCTGAAAAACGTAGACCTCGCATTTAAATTTTGATGTTCGTTAACAAAAAGAAATCAGTGGAAGCCCATTCAGAGCTGTAGGTGGATGACACATTAATTCGAATTTTTGTGTGCTCAAAACTTTCTTGTGTGAGCCGATACGTGACAGCTCGTACTGACTTGGTGAATGATGATTCGTTTCCAGCGATTGGGGTTCCTTAATTGTCCGAAAATTTGTGGGAAAAAATGGTTGTGCACCACTCAGAATTGCCTGCTTTAAGTTTCTGTACTGTCACAGTTGCGACATGAACAAATTTTTCTGAAAAAACAGGCGACCATTTGCTTTGAGTTGCTTCTTCCACAAACAACTTTTGTTGCATTCAACTCGTCACGGAGCACCCCCACTGTCGATTGCTGTTTTCTTTCTTTCTCGCATGCATAGATTCAACTTTCATCGACTGTTACGATACACAGACCTGCTTTGAACCACCGAAAGTGAAATTGAGAAATAAATAAGTGAATTGCTAAAATCTTTTAATATGAGACGCTGTTGTAATAATTTCGGGGGGTATATAACCTAAAAGAAAAGATGCGAAAAGTATTTGGAAAATAAGATATTGGGCAAAGTTATTCCATCAAATAAAATCCGTCCTGTTTAGGACTAGCCCACAAACCTTATTCTAGTCTTGCAACATTCTGTGTAGCTGCAAGGGACATACAGCGCAGGTTGATCCACCTCCGCTTGTACTCCAGTCCAGACTTTTCAGAGAAGTAAAAGCCTGAGTTCTTTTGCGGCAACGTAATGTTAAATGAACTATTTTTTCTAGTGTATGCGTTACCTGATGTGGCACGCATGAAGATGCATGTGCCAGCCAATGAATATGTATGGTATGTAAAAGTCTACGTAGAAGAGCAACTAATTCATTTGAGGACGGGCAGGCGACTATGTGGCAATAGATTGGCGACGACGACCAGGCCGGTCGCAGAATCTGTTCAAGTACATACAGACATTTGCACGTAGATGGGAGTTTAGTTGCTTGTTTGGAGCGCTACATGTGGTGCACCGAAATAACTATGCTGATGTATGTGTGCACTGCCAGATGGGTAACTAGTCTGCTATTTTTTAACAATCAAAATAACTTACAACACACCAAAATATTTGCCTTATTACAAAATACCTACGTCTGTATGTGTGACATTACGTATGAAAATTTAATTAATTAAAATGTGATTAAGTAAAATAAGATAAAATAAAATAAAGTAAGTTAAAATATAAAAGTAAATAAATAATTGGCGCGTATACTTCTGTTAGGTGTTTGGTCGAGCTCCTCCTCTTATTTGTGGTGCGCGTCTTGATGCTGTTCCGCAAATGGACTTAAAATAAAGGTTGTCAAAAAAGTCTTGCGGTATTTTTATTGAATTTTCAATTGTTCATAAAATTGGTTATAATAATGCGATTTAAGTCAAATATGCGCCGTTTTGTTCGATGACGAGTTCCCAACGAGATGCAAAATTCATAATGCCGTTCTTATAGAAGCTCGGTTCTCTATTGTCAAAAAACTCGGAGAGCCAAATTTCACAGGACTCTCCGACTACCAAGCTCGTTCCGACTACCAAGCTCGTTCGCCATGGACACAAATAGGTGGTAATCACTTGGTGCGAGATCCGGACTATACGGTGGATGCAAAAGAACCTCCCATCCGAGCTCCCGGAGCTTCTGGCGCGTCACCAAAGATGTGTGTGGCCAGGCGTTGTCCTGATGGAAGACAATTCGGCCTCTGTTGATCAAAGATGGCCTCTTCTGCATGAGTGCTGCATTCAAGCGGTCCAGTTGTTGGCAGTACAGGTCCGAATTGAGCGTTTGGCCATAGGGGAGCAGCTCATAGTGGATGATTCCCTGCCAATCCCACCAAACACACAGAAGAACCTTCCTGGCCGTCAATCCAGGCTTGGCCACCGTCTGGGCAGCTTCACCGCTTTTCGACCACGACCGTTTGCGCTTCACGTTGTCGTAAGTGACCCACTTTTCATCGCCAGTCACCATCCGCTTCAAAAACGGGTCGATTTTGTTGCGATTCCGAAGCGATTCGCATGCATCTATACGGGCAAAAATGTTGTTTTGCGTCAAGTCGTGTGGCACCCATACATCGAGCTTCTTTTTGAATCCAAGCTTCTTCAAATGGTTTGATGACTCATGTCCAGCTATTGGTCGATGCTACGGCTGCTACTATGCCGGTCTCTTTCGATCAATTCAGCGATTTTATAGCAATTTTTGTCGACAGGCCTTCCGGACCGTGGTGCATCTTCGATCACCTCTGCACCAGAACGAAAACGTTGAAACCATCGTTGTGCGGTGGAAATGGAAACTGTATCGGGTCCATAAACTGCACAAATTTTATTGCCAGCATGAGATGTATTTTTGCCTTTATCGTAGTAGTACTGTAAAATATGCCGTATTTTCTCTTTATTTTGCTCCATGTTTGCGACGCTATAACTCACGAACGACTGAAAGCAAACAACAATTAATCAAACACGTGTTAGCACGTGAAAAGAGCTTTCCAAAAAGCTCTAGCGTGAACCGATGCGACGAATACAACTAGAACTACGCGCTTGCAAAACAAGCTTGCGGAAATACCGCAAGACTTTTTTGACAACCTATATATAATAAAATAAAAAATAATAAAAAAATAGACTAACAAAAAAGAAAATAATAAATTCAAATATACTACATAACATAACACAGCATAATATAATGCGAAGAAAACATAAAAGCACATAGCATGACATAACACAGCTTAACATTGCATAACATAACTTACAGCATTCAATAACTTGGCTACTATAATTTTGTTCTTGAATAACTATTTTACAAAAAAAAAAAAAATTTGATAGATGGCAATTTACATTAAAAAAAAATATATACAATAAAAACAATTATTATAAAAAATTAAAAAAAAAAACATAAAGATATAAGTACATAACACAACCTAAAAAAACGCGACAAAACATAACTGCGCATAACAAAGCATATCATAGTAAAGCTTAGCATAACATAACATAAGGAATCATAACATAACATAAGGGAACATAACATAACATAAGGAAACATAACATAACACAACATAGCATACAATAACATGGTTACTACAATTTATTTTTGAATAACTTTTTTACAAAATAATAAAAAAATGGTTTTGTGCAATGGAAATTTTTTTTTGAAATATAATAAAATACAATAAATAAAAAAAAATTTTACCAAAATTAAAATAATGAACTAAAACATACTTTAATAAATAACACAACATAAAATAACATAAAGTATAAGAGCACAGAACATAGCTTAATAAAACATAACAAACATAGCATAACACAACGTACAGCATACAACAACATGGTAGGCTAACACAATTTATGTAGGCTACATTACATAGCACAGCATAAGATAAGACAACAAAATAATAGCATAACATAACATAGCATAAAATAATACAGCATACAATAAAATGGCTACTACAATTTTGTTTTATGAAATTTGTTTGCTAAATAGAAAAAATTATTTTGAGGAATGGGCATTTTTATTCTGAAATATACTCGTAATGTATTAAAAAGAAATGATGAAATAAAAGCAAATAGATTGACAAATTGATATAATGAACTATTATATACCATATTTGATAACACAACATAAGAAAACGCAACAGAATAACAGTACATAATATAGCATAGTACAACATAGCCTTACATAAGATAGCATAAGATACATGGCTTCAGATATCATAGTTTAACATAACATACCTTAATACGTAAAACAACATGAAATAACATAAGATAACGCAACAAAACATAACAACACATAGCATAGCATAAGATAGCATAAGATAAAATAGAATAAAAACATCCAACATTAAATAAAATAGAATAACAAATAAAATAAAAAATTAAAAAAATAACAGATAACATAATATAACATAACAGAGGGAAACATGAAATAACAGAGCGTAATTCCGAAAAAATTATCGGTGGGATATATGAATAAAAATTAAAACATATTTTAAATATAGTAAGTCAAAACAAAGTTCAATAATAAAAAAATGGTAAATAATAATAAAGGGTGGTTAAATTTCAAGAGCCGATGTTGAATGCCAACCACACCTAAACGTCAAGCTTTTTCCTGCATTTCATTTGACTTTTTTCACTTTCTGACTAACTCAATTTGAACCATGGAAAGATACACAATCGAATAACGGGTTAAAGTGGTGGCAGGAAATGGCAACAGTGAATGACCAATTTTCGAAGAAAATCATCTTCAGTGATGAGGCACATTTTCACCTCAGTGGATTCGTCAATAAGCAGAATTGCCGCATTTGGGCGAATGACAATCCAAGAGTGATTGCCGAAAAACCAATGCACCCACAAAGAGTGACTGTGCGGTTTATGGGCCGGCGGCATCATTGCGCCGTATTTTTTCCAAAATGAGGCCGGTCAGGCAGTTACTGTGAATAGTGTTCGCTATAGTGAGATGATAACGAACTTTTTATGGCACGAATTGGAAGATATGGATGTGGACGATATGTGGTTTCAACAGGGCAGTGCCACTTGTCACACAGCTAACGAAACAATGGCTCTTTTGCGCGAAAATTTGGCCGAATAATCTCACGTTGCGGCGATGTCAATTGGCCGCCAAGATCATGTGATTTGACACCGTTGGACTTCTTTCTTTGGGGTTATTTGAAAGAAACGGTGTACGTCGATAAGCCAGCAAAAATTTAAGAGCTAAAGGATGAGATAATTCGGCACATTAACGGCATAGAAACTCAATTATGCCTCAGCGACATGAAAATTTGGACCATCGGATGGAGGTGTTCCGCCAAGGCCGCGGCGGACATTTGGCCGATATTTTGTTCCATACGTATTGTAGCCATACCAATATTATCATAATAAAGAAAAATTACAATAATTTCCTAAACAAATTTTATTTTATTCAAAATCAATACCGGCCCTTGATACTTAACCACCCTTTACAAATGAATAAAAATAAAAGCAAAAAGACTCACCAAAAATGTTTAGCAAAATAGTATAAATGCATTACACAAATGAAGTTATGAAAAATATAATTAAATTCGTTTTTTACAATAACACAACATAACTAAAATTCGTAACATAGCATAACATAACATTAAATAAATACGTGCAAAATTGAATGAAATGGATTAACGAATAAAACAGAAAGTAAAAAAATGGCAGAACATAACATTGCATAACATAACATAAGGAAACATAAAATTATAATAAAACAGAAATTAAAAAGATAAAACATAAAATGGTATAACATAAAATGACAAGATGCATCACATGACATATCTGAATATAACGGCGCAAAAATTATCGATAAGAAATATGAATACAAATAGAAAATTCAAATAAAAAAAAAACAAAATAAATTTAAACAAACAAAATATTACAAGTAAATACTATAAACCTTGCGTCATCTCACTGGATGGTCAGCTTCAGCGCGTGATAAATTACTAAGCGTACAAGTAATAGTGTACATATGTATATATGTATGTATGTACATATTTGAATACCTTCCATGCACAAGTACTTATGTAGTACGTGCGTATGATTACTCGCACTAAGCTTTGCCGTGATAGCTTCTCTTGCTTGGAGGAAGTAACAACACTGGGTTAGCTCTTACATAGTGCATGTATGTATGTGTGTGCGCTTACATCTTTCCAAACATACCATAGCATGCAGGCATAAATATTTACATATGTACCTTTGTATTACCGTACGTAATTAATGCTTGTTTATATAGTTGCAACAAAATAACATAACGTGCAACATTTTACATTACAACGATTTGCTCACTTGACTTGCTGTGACCACTGCGATGACGACCTCCGAGAAATCAAAGGCCCCCACACTCGGAGTTGAACTGTGCGCCACTCAACCCAATTTAAAATTAACCCGACTTGGACTATTAACAGTGGCCATTACAGAGGCAAGCGGGTGACGGTGACGGTGGCGGTGACTGTTGGAAAAACAGCAGCCACAGCAGCTTTATGTGGTCAACATTGTAGGCATTAATGAGTGAGTGTTACGACTTGCACGTATCGGAGAAGACAAAAAAAAAAAAGATATGTATGTGAGTATGTATGTATGTGTATGTGTATATACATATGTGTATATGGTTTGTAGTTATGTACTCATGCAATAATTTTACAAATGCTTACCGCACCAACATTCCATGGGCCATAATAATTACTTGAAGGGAGGCAGGCCTCTCCGCAACTCGCATGGCCATTGCAGTAAATTTAGTTACATTTGAATTCAACATCCATTACATTACGGCCTAAGTGAATCTCTGTGCTTATTACTTAAATTAAAATATGCTAAGAAATTATTTTGCTTCATTTCTAAAGGCTTGCTAAGTTCATTTTAACAATAATTTTAATGAAGCCCATCGAAAGCTGTCTGCTCATCCATTTTGCTACGCCAGCCTCTGCAACTTTGGCAAATTGAAGGTCACCTAAATTGTAATTTATAAATTTACGAGCTCATTATGCTCATAAACATATTCAGTCAAATTTAGCCACAAGTAAATAATAAATTTTTTATAAAATATAAAGATTTTAACTGAAATATAATTTACTTTGAAAAATGCTTTACTTTTAATGAGCAAAACCCTCCTCTCCACTTAATCGCATTGTTTAAATCAGTTTCAGTCGTATTAAGGTTAAAGTTAGTCATTAATTTCATTAGGTCTTCTTATTTTTGTTGTAAATTTAACGCTTATTATTTGAATAAACAACACGTTGCTAATAGTGTAACGAAATGTTGGAAATTAATTAAAGTCGTTGGGTTTATTACTTGGATTACATTTAACTCCGCTACAAGTGGCTATCAATTCCTCACGGTTATTCAGATTTTTATGTTTTTTATTTGTGTTTGCCCTATGTCTTTCCACTTATAATCGTGAATAATCGTAATCTATTATAGACGTGGTGTGGATATTGAATAACGAGACTGACGCTGCTGTGAAGGAAGCTCACATGCACCAAAAGTCGGCGACTGCTACTGTTTAGAAATCGTTTTTAGAAATACTTTTTTTCCAGTTATCGCTTAGCTTAGCTAAATATCATCGATTAAATACCAATTACAGTTGTATTTTCTCCAATTAGGGAATTGTGGACAAACTTTTTCAGCTAACAGGTGTCGAGCCTTCTCTTTCGAATGCAGCATTTGTTGCTTCTGTAACCAGTAGTCCGTTTCTGTAAGCATTAAACGACATAATTGTCGATTCTAATGACGTCACATCGATGCGAGGTTAGTCGAGAAAAAGTAATTCTGCAGGCATCAATCGACAAAAAGCGGAGCAGTGAGAGAATTGATATGCCAATTGATAAAGAATGTGCGAAATTGAATGAAAATTGCTTGTGGCAACATTGAGAAAAGTAAGCGTGAAAATCAAAGTGTAAATACAGAAATTTTCTTATTAATAAATGATTATTTATTACCTTATATATAACAAAAGGGTTCCCATATACCGTAAAGGTCCATATGCGGCGGTGTTGGTGAATGACTACCATTCGGGAGTGCATAAGTTCGAATCTTCGTGCATGAAACACCAAAATGATAGAAACAAATTTTCCTAATAGCGGTCGCCCTTCTTCAGGCAAAGACAAACCTACGAGTGTTTTTCTGCCATGAAAAGGCTCTCATAAAAAACCATTTTCCGTTCTGAGTCAGCTTAAAATTGTAGGTCCTTCCATTTATGGAACAACATTAAGACGCACGTGACAAATAGGAGGAGGAGGAGACCCAAACACCTAACGGAAGTGTACGCGACAATTACTTATTTATTTATTGATGCCAAATGAATACACTGCCAATGTCTCTATAGGATGATTGCTTGGGTACTATGGATATCTGTTGTAGCTGTTGTTGTTGTAGCAGTTCATTAGCTCCTGTCAGTGCGGTGTGATCACCGATCGCCATCTAACGGCAGTCTCAGGAAACGTGCTGCTTCGACAGGTAGGAGGGAGAGGGGTGCTAAGTGAGTGGGTTTAAGAGGGCATATGAATAGGTAGTATGTCGGGGTCGATTCTGCATAAGCAGGAGCTTAACCTGCTACAATATTCAGACCGTAATTGAGTCAAAGTTACGCGGATCTCACGAAGCAGCTGAAGCGCTTCTTCTGCAATGGGTGGGGGTTGGACTCCGATAACGACATTCCCGGGTCAGGAGTATAGGCAGGTGGTGGGAGTGTCCCGATGAATATCGTCTAATGTCTGTCTATATAGTGTCTGATTCAGTAGTGGCAGTCGAGTTTCGTCCTGGATCTCGTCAGTGTAATCGAAGAGATACCTCGTCTAGAAGGTGGATCAGGTGCCTGCAGTGATAATTCTTATGGTAATAATCCGACTGGAATAATTTGTTGACCATTTTACTTGACCTAGAGCATGGAAGTCTCGCTGTGAAGGTGTTGCACTGCAGATATTAGGCGAAATCCTATGGCTGTTCTGATAGCAATATTTCAACAGGTCTGGATCTTTGTCCACTGCGAATCATAGCGAAGTTTAGTACCGACCGGCCAATTGCTTTAAATGTCATCAGCAACATTTTTTTCTTTTTCTTTGCCTCATGTGCTGCCGGCTAACTATTTGAGGACCCAGTTACGGTTTTGGACCTTAATGGCAATTGTGGTTTGTATGCGCTGAGAAGGAGACACACAAAATTTAACCGTTGATGTGTCGTGTACTTTCAACTTTGACTGCAGTTTGAGTTGCCAGAGAAAAGTGAGAAAGTTTGGGTAGATAAACGTTTACTTTGGAACACGAATCATCGATGTCATTGCCGGATGCTATTATCGAACAATCGTCAGCATAAGAGTCTAGTGAAACTCCCTCTGGTGGTTTGGAGAGCTTCGACATATTAATAGAAGTTGAAAAGCAAGAGTGAAAGAACACTATCTAAAGGTAGAAGGACAGCCCTCTCGCAGGATCGGTTTTGGTGAAGTCCGCGTTTGACCTCAGTGTGAATGCTGTGGTGGTTCTGTGCATTCTACGGAAGACATGTTGACGTGTAGCTGGAGTCAGTTGTTTTGTGAGGAGTGGGAGTAGGACGGCCTCAACTATTGTAGAAAGGAGAGTTGTTGGACGATGTGACTCTCCTTGGTTGGCGGGTTTTCCAGGTTTAAATAGTGGCTGATGGTTTTCCCAGGCTTCAGAGTACTTTCTGTCCTAGAATCGTCGAGATTAAAGGATTAGAAGAGACACTTGGACCTTACCCACATGCTGGGTGTTTTTTTTAGACATCAGCACGCGGTCTAGATAGGTGAATAATTAAGGTATCATAGTATACTTCTAGTTTTCCTAGGTACTACCACCTTCTCCGTATACATTTTAGGAGTGCGACGAATACGATCATATTAGACAGTATGCGGAGGCATTTTCAGACTGCATCGTCGTGTAGTTCATTGAATGCTTTCTTCTAACGGACTCTGTTTATAGGAACTCTGTTCGACTTCCTTCTTACAGTTATGCTGATGTCTTCTTAGATGTGAGAGTGGTAGTTCGTTTTAAAGCAGAACGTTTTAGGGATGATTACCAACGGTTCATCCAAAGGGGATGTGCTTTGGTAGCACAATATTATACTCTCTCCATCATCATCTGGCAACTAGAGCGATCGTTTGGGACTCCTTTTTGACATCGCATGATGTTATACGTGAGAAAATTAGATAAACATTGATTGGCGCGATAGCCGCTTACGCGATTTTGGCCGAATTTGTAAAAAGGATCCAGTCGTTTTTTCTCGTGTTAACGTACGCCAGTTTGACGCACCAAGTGAAGCCAAATCATTCTACATCTGATCTTTTCAACGTAGAAGAGGTCTTCCTCTACTACTACCGCATCGAATACTTTCAGAGCCAGGTCCTTTGAATACATTTGGGCAACATGACACAGCCAACGTAGCCGCTGGATCTTTAATCGCTGCATACAATGCCGCCGTAAAGCTTATACAGCTCATTGTTCCTTCGCCTGCGATACTCGCCGCCACCAACGTGAAAAGGTCCTAAAATCTTCCGCAAAATCTTTGTACATTCAATCAAGAAAAATATCATAGTTTTCTAGCTCCTTCCACTTTCTCAATCTTTAGTAAAGTAACACAACTTAAGTAACGTTGCCCGAAGATACAGATACTAGTTTTATAGTTCGCCCACACTCCTCACCTTTTGGTTCTTGAGAGTGAGCGAGAATGGTTTCACTAATCATATTTCGTTTACTTTAATCTTCATAAGACTTAGCGTTGAAGAGCGTTAATGACCTTTAGGTACATAGTCATGCATACATACATACATAAATATAAATCCACATACCACATTTTGCAGTACTCACAGTTCATTTCCCTCCAACTGCAAGTTGGAAACATAAATCCGCAATCAGTCCGCTTACTGCCTTCCCTTAGGAGTGCCTCCAGCCAATTCAGCCTCGTTATTACGCAAATGTTCGCCACTTTGTCCGTTGATGCTGCTGCCGCCATCGCTTTTGCCGCAAGCATAGCTGTTGACACTTTTTTGCCACTAATTTTTTATGTTTAATGTTGCCAACATTACGACGTTGGCACGATATTGTTGCAATTTTATTGCCCCTGCAGTTGCAATTGTCGCTCCAGTGGCTACTCGCGCTTGGTAGCAGCCAATACTTTTGCTGCATTGTGATTGTTGCAACATCACGCACTTGAATTTGGTTGCACTCGATGTGAAGTCGGTTGCCGTAGTAGTGGCAGAGGCTGAGTTAGCGGCAGTTGCAAATGTTAGCCTCAAGTGCAATCATCGACTACATCAGCAGCCGCCGCTGTTGGTGCACGTAACATTAATAATGGTAGCAGCAACAATAACAAAAACATGCACTTAACGCTGAATGTGAAGCGTTTTTATTCCTCAACATTTTGTTGCTGTTTTATGTAGTCACATCATTGACTGTAGCAGCGTACGGCGTGTGATGATTGTGATTTTTTTTCTGCTGTTGTTGCCGCGCCGCTAATGTATTTGTAGATAACGGCATATGCGGCTACTTCGCGACAATGTGTCTGTGCTGGCTCATGCTTCCTAAATGTATTGAGTGCAGCTGCAAGTTTGTTGCTGTAATTTGAATGCGACCGACAACTTGACCAAAATGTGGATGCTCAAAATCACTGCACTTGTAGCAGCTAACAATTGCAACTTACTGTTGCAACTCAATTTGTTTATTTCTCTTTCTGCTCTGTTTAACCCTTGCGTGCATTGTAATGGTATTGATCAATTCAAATTTTATCAAAACCATCAAATAGCCTTAGCTTTCTTATATCCATACGCAAGGTTTTGTTTCCAGTCGAGCTTCACTTCGTATAGCTTAAAAGAAAATATCTTAAAGTAAAGGCTGATTTAGAGGTATCGGATTTCAAATTGAAATAAAACAACGAAAATTCAGATTGACTTATTACTTTTGTTTAGAACCATTCTTCACATTTATTTCTTAAAGCTAATCCCTTTCAAATGTTGGCCGTAACTGCATCATTATTTGGCAATCCGTAAACACCAATTTTGAATGGCTCGTTCAAGGGCTTCGGTCGGCATCTTGTGAATAACTTTAGTAATGTTGGCTTCCAAGGCCTCAATCGAAATTAGTTTATCCACAAAGCATTTATACTTTGTATACCCCCACAAATAAAACTCCAAAGATGTGGATATCTCCCGATCTTGGTGGCCAATCCGCTGGTCCGAGGCGAGAGATAAAGTGCTCACCGAAATGACGACGCAGTAAATCCATCGTTGCACGAGCTGTATGGCAAGTAGCGCCATCCGCCGTCTTGCTGATGGTGGCCGAATGTTGTGGTGTAAACGGACTTCAATTTTTGGCAACAAAAAATCGTGTATCATGGCGCGATAGCATTCGCAATTCACTGTTACATTGGCGATAGCCTCGCTTTTGAAGAAATATGGGCTGATGATTCCTCCAGCCCATAGCCGCACAAAATGGTTGCTTTCAACGGATATAATGGCTGTCATTGGGCTCTTCGGCCCAAATTTCGGCAACTTTGCTTCTTGATGTAGCCATTAAAACAAAAATGGTCCTCATCGCTGTACACCATATTGTTGACCTCAGCGCGCGATAAACACTTTTCACAAAGCGTAGAATTGTACGATTTGTAAACGTTTCATCTTTCCATGATGAAATGTCAATGAATGCTGAAAAAAATTATGTATTTAGTTTGACAGTAGTGGCACATGATCTGTCAAAAAAAACCCTATTGGAAGAATCTGATCATCCATTACTTCGTGAATATTATTATATCGGTTTCGAAAAAGATAACAGTCACTCAGTAGCTGTGCACTACCTCTAAAGTGTTGCATGTCTACTCATGGACTTATCCTTTCTAGAAAACAGGTCTCCCTTTAAAGTAGAAGTCTAACTGGACAAAATGAAACTTGTAAAACGTATAGCAAAGGTAGAGCAAAGAGAGTTCTGCAGGACTTTCTATTTCCCCACCCCCCAGAAAAGGATATATTCCCTCCTCTTTTACAAATGCTCCGGCACTACGTATGAATAAATACTTAACCATTCCCATGACAGCCGGTTTTACGTTACCGGAATGAGTCGGGTTTTCCCCGACCAAGGGCTGCCGCCCCAGTAAACTAGCCCTGTCTAGTAAACAGTATATCACCCCACCCCTTACGTCACAGGAGCAACTCCTCGCAGCAACTTTTCTCTAAATAGTTCTCCTCAGGGCTGGTATTGGAGCCACCTTAAGACCTGTTCAGGCCTTAAGACTCATAGGGAATGGTCCACACGGTATGTGGTCACGTGTTTCTCCCGCCAGCAGGCGTCTGTTGCTTCAACGGCTACTACTCCCCCTGCCGGCACCACCAACCGCCACCACAACCCATACCTCCACGGTAAGGTGCCTATCGGAGCAACACAACTCCCCTAACTTAGCCCATCCCCTTCCCTCCTGCTCCAACCCCAGTGCGGGGCAAACCAGCAGCTCTTGGTACCCCGCACAGTCTGTCCCGTGTGTCAGACCGGAATATCTCGTAACCTGACATCAGTTAAATTCAATTATTGCAATGGCTGGTGTCATTTTCGGAGATGTTCCGGCCTGCGCACCACCATCAGGCCGCAACAACTACAGCGGAATGCACAACAGACCCCACGCATCCCTCACCACCCGAGTTACTACTGCCTTACCAAGAAGCTTTAAGCTTCATCAATATAACTGCAACGGGCACACGAGTAAGGTCGACGAGATAATTGAATTTATGAGCCGACACAGCATCTCAATAGCTGCGGTCCAGGAAACCAAGCTGCACACTAGGTCCTCCCTGATCACCAGTGATGGCTACAACGTGCACAGACACGATCGCGAGCGAGACAATGGTGGTGACCTTGCGTTTATAGTCCACCACCCAGTGCAGTATCGTTTTATTGATGAAGGCATCGACCACAGGGAGAGCACATTAGAATGGCCAGGTATAGCTGTCCGGACAGGCGATGCCGAGCTCGAAATTTATAAATAAAAACTTAAGTTTCGTTTGAAATTCGACACTGTTATTGATCTGTTTTTTTTTTTTTAATTTTTGCCACACACACAAGGGTTTATTATTATTTTCATTTCGTATTTTTTCTGCAGCCTCTTCCGTGGCAGCCAGTTTAAAGTAAAGTAGTTGGTTTAAAGTGATTGTAAAAAAGCATCACTGGCTTGTAGTTGCTGGAACATCGCTGGATCATGCGTAGTGCTGTTGTTT
>JAYXIM010027831.1:0-39278 GCA_037575425.1 Anastrepha fraterculus
TGAGTTACATATATAAAACCAGTTACATATATAAAACCAAGCATAGATGAATTCATTGAAAGTATAACTAAAGACAAAATGTAATATTAAACCAACTTCCGTTTGTTTGCAAAAATTATTATTAAATTCACAAATTAAATTTATTTTTCGGTCGCAATTCCAGGAATTGCAACCGTTCCAAAATTAACTAACTTTACTGTCCACTTACAATGAATATTGTCAAATCAGCATTTCCGTTCCCACACTAAAATGTAATATTAATAAGTATTTTTCATAAACCAATGTAACTAGCAAATAAGAAAATAAAATTGTAATATACCGAGTAAGCAAATATATATACATATGTAAGCTTTGATTTTACCTGAAGTAAAACAATAAAGGCAGTCTGATTCCTCCCTTCCATTGGAGAAGTTCGTTGTATTTAGTTAAATAAATAAAATTTAAACCAAAAACAGATTTTAGTTTTTTTTCGCAAACCTAACGGCAAAAACACGTAAATGGCGCAGTCGGTAGGATCCTTTTAAACAGTAAAAAAAGGATCCAGTGAAACGAAATACGGGAAATAAAAATAATAAAAATAATTTTTTATAAACACCCAACCTGATCCTGCGAATCCGTAGCCAACTCAGGAGTTGACCGGACCCTCCAGGGTATAACTAAATATACGATAACTAAAACATAAAAAAAAAAAAATATATAGTGCAGTGAAAATTTAGGCGACTTGGACACCACTAAACCAAAAAATAGTGCAGTGGACATTTTTGCAAATTATACACCACTAAAAATAAAAAAAAATAGTGCAGTGAAAATTTAGGCGACTTGGACACCACTAAACCAAAAAATAGTGCAGTGGACATTTTTGCAAATTATACACCACTAAAAATAAAAAAAAAAAAAAATAGTGCAGTGAAAATTTAGGCGACTTGGACACCACTAAACCAAAAAATAGTGCAGTGGACATTTTTGCAAATTATACATCACTAAAATAAATAAAAAAAAAAAAAAATATAGTGCAGTGAAAATTTAGGCGATTTGGACACCACTAAACCAAAAAAATAGTGCAGTGAACATTTTTGCAAATTAGACACCACTAAAAAATTTTTTTTTCTCTAAAACTGTATACTAAAAGACAACAAATATTCGACGAACGGAGAAGGATGGAGGAGCAGACTCATTTTGCTTCCGTCAGCGTGGCCGAAGAACTGGCCAGGAAAGATCAGCAGTTGGAAAGCTTACGACAAGCCTACCTAGATCTTCAACAGCAAACAAACCAACTACAGCAACAACACCAAATACAGGATAACGGCAAAAGAGACAACATCTTTAAAATGATAAACCACATGCCAACTTTCACCGGGACAGGAATAGTCACGGTCAACAGCTTCTTCAGTAGCATCGAATACCTATTATCAACCATACAAGAGGAAAGTCTAAAAAAGGAAGCGGTCCGAATAATATTCTACAAAATCATACAAGGACAGGCCAAGGACGTCATCATAAACATCCCGGAACCAGACAACTGGAAATTAATTAAAGACACCCTGAAGTTGCGGTATAAACCAGACACAGAGCCTCACGAAATCTACAAGCAAGTGGCCAATCTACGAGTCAATACGGTGAGTGAGTTAATTACTGTAATTCAGAATATTAAGTATAAAAGTGACGAGTTAATTGTATATTATAATGGTGAACTTGGCATAGACTTGACAAACATAGACAGCTTGTTAGTGAATACTATAAAAGAGATGACCCAAGGGACATTACTCGACAAAATTTACGAACAAAGACAATTAAAAGATATTTTGTATATAATGAATCAAAGAAGGTTTGAAGACACGTGCATAAGACCCGAATACAAGAGATTCGGAAGAGAAGAAAAACATAGGGGACAATTTCATAATAAAACATCGTATAATAATCAGAATAGGACATATAATAACCAAAATAGGGATGAAAGAAATAACCGCCCTAGTAATTATAATAACAATAACAACCAGGGACACTATCAACGAAATTATGTAGGACAAAGTTATTTTAGACGGAATAATGAACAGGCACGAAATTATAATAATAATAATGATAATTATAATAATTCAGGACGATTTAGAATTCAAAATAATAGGGATAATAACCCATCAGGCAACTTCCAGCGTTTCGGGCAGGTAGGACACCCTAGGCCAAATTTCAATCAAAATAGATGGAATCAACCTAGGCAAAACCTAAACGAACCCATGGAAGTTGATAATATAGAACGTTATGGTATACACAATATCCAGAGGGTCGGGCAGGTAGGACACCCTAGACCATGTTTCAGCCAAAATCGCTTGGAACAACCTAGGCAAAACCTAAACGCACCCATGGAATCCAGAAATGATGTTCAAAACTATAAGTTAAATGAAGTAATAGAAAATACTGAACTAAAAGAATGTAAATGCGAAAGAGGTCAATTTAAACAAACCCCTAATAATCAAAACCATTTTTTTTGGGAACAACCTCAGACTACTTACCCCACGTAAAGTTAACAATTAATAATAAAGAATATAATGCATTAATAGATACCGGTGCAAACATAAGTTTAATAGACAATGATATGAAAGAATTTAAGAAAACATTACTTACAAAACCAATTGAAATCAGTACAATAAATGGAAAGGATATAATAAGATATGAAGTGTTAACAGACTCACCTAAAGAATTTAACGTAAATGAAAATGCGAAAGTCAGGTGGAAAGCGACGAAATTGAAAGGACGAAAATACAAATTTATCATAGGCATTGATTTAATGAACTGCTTTAAAACAGTAATAAATCTAGAGGATGGTCACATATCCTTCAATAATAGAATAACAAATTTTACAGTAAACCCATATAAAAACATCCAAGTTTACACACTAGAAGGATCAGACTTTGACTGGGACAGAATTCAATTGAACCATTTGAATACAGAAGAATATAAAGAAGTAAGGGATATATTGAATAGATTCAAGAAATTATTTTTTAAGGAAGGCGACAAGCTGACCAGTACAATGGAAATTAAACACGAAATCAGAACAACAACGGATGCACAGATAAACGCTAAACTATATCGGTATCCACCACAACACGAAGTAGAGGTTAGACGACAAATTAAAGAAATGGAGGAGCAGGGAATAATTAGGAAAAGCTGCTCTCGATATGCGAGCCCATTAATAGTTGTACCAAAGAAGTTAGATAATTCAGGAGAAAAAAAGTACAGGATAGTAGTGGATTATAGGAAATTAAATGAAATAACAATAGATGATAAATTTCCACTACCAAACATCGACTCAATTTTGGACAAGCTAGGAAGAGCACAATATTTCACAACCCTAGATCTAGCTAAGGGATATCATCAAATTTTAATAGCAGAAAAAGACAGGGAAAAGACGGCTTTTGTTACACCCCACGGACTATATGAATTTATACGAATGCCGTTTGGACTGAAAAATGCCCCAGCGACATTCCAACGACTTATGAACGAAACATTACGCGAATTCATTAACAAAACATGCGTTGTTTATCTGGACGACATCCTAATATTTAGTACATCTCTAAAAGAACATGTAAAAGCAATAACAGATATTTTCAAAGTATTAGAGGACGCAAATTTAAAAATACAAATAGACAAGTGTAATTTTATGAAGAAGGAAACCGAATTTCTAGGTCATATTTTGACAAGTGAAGGATTAAAACCCAATCCAAATAAAATAAAAGTAATTCAAGAATTAGATATACCAAGAACAGAAAAACAGATCAAAAGCTTTCTGGGTCTTACAGGATACTATAGGAAGTTTGTAAAAGACTACGCAAAAGTGGCCCAACCGATGACAAAATATTTAAAAAAAGGCGTAAAAGTGAATACAAAAGACCCTACCTATGTCGAAGCGTTTGAAAAGCTAAAACAACTGATTAGTTCTCATCCAATATTAAGGTATCCCAATTTTGATAGACAGTTCACATTAACTACGGATGCATCCAATTATGCAATTGGTGCTGTCCTTTCACAGGAAGGACACCCGATTTGCTTCGCATCCAGAACATTAAACAATCACGAAAGAAATTATTCAGCAACAGACAAAGAATTTTTAGCAATTTTGTGGAGTGTAAATTACCTGAGGCCATATTTGTATGGTAAGAAATTTAAAATTCTTACTGATCATCAACCCATTAAGTTTTTATGTACAAAATACAAAGGAAAGGATATATCGCCAAGACACCAACGATGGATACTCAAACTAGGAGAGTACGATTTCGAAGTAGACTATATAAAAGGTAGAGAGAACAAAGTAGCGGATTTTCTCAGTAGAATAGAAAAAAGTGAAGATAATATTTTAAAATATGAAGATGATGACAGTTCCAATAGCATAAACCTAATTTCACTCGATGGGGAGGAAGACAACGTAAGCATGGCAACAGTACATTCAGCAGAGGAGAATTTGGGTGATCATTTTGCAATTAAGGAAGAGATAGTGAACAAGTATAGAACTCAGATTATACTTACAAATAATAAAACGGAGGAGTTTAGAGAGATACACGGAAAAAGGATAATTTTTATTGCAGAGTGTGATTTTGAACAAATGGGAGAAATTTTCAGAAGATATATTTTAAAAGGAAAAATTGGAATATTTTCGGAACTAACCGACCACAGCTATAACATAGTACAAGAAAAACTGATTAGTATGTATTCGAATGACAAACAAATTAATTTCACTAAGTGTACTACAAGGGCTAGGGATATAGAAACAGAAGTAGAAGCAGTCAAGCAAGTATCATTGTATCACGTTAGGGAAAGCATGCATTCAGGGATACTCGAAACATATAACCAACTTAAGAATAAAATTTACTATCCAAAACTCATGGAGGTAATTCAATTGGTGATTAATCAATGCGAGATATGCCAAGAAGTCAAGTACGATAGAAAACCAATAAAACCTAAACTTTTAGTCACAGAAACACCCTCAGACAAAAATGAGATCGTTCATATAGACACGTATGTAATGAAAAGGAATTATTTTCTAACAGTAATAGACAAATTTTCTAAATTTGGGGCGGCATACCCGTTAAACGATAGAAACCACGTTACTCTTATCGAGCAATTAGAAGATCATTTCGCCAAAATAGGAAAACCAAAGAAAATAGTGGCAGACAATGAATTTAACACAATTCGAATAAAAGAATTTTTAGAAAAAGAGAACATTGAGTTACATCTAACTAAACCCAACAGTCACACGGGTAATGCAGACATAGAGCGTTTGCATAACACAATAGCAGAAAAATTCAGGATATTATATAAATTAGAGAAAAATATTCCAATAAAACAATTGATTCAAAAAGCAATTAGAAGTTATAATGAACGCCACCACTTAAGCATTAAATGCACACCTAGTGACGTACATTTGGGAAAAATTGAAAATGGTACAGTGAAAAGGAATTTAGAGGAAAATAAAAGAAAAATAATTGAAAAATTAAACAAATCTAGGGAAGATTACAACGAAAGTAGGGAAGAAGGATTCATTAAGAACTACAAGGCAGTTAGACATAAAGAACAACCAAAATATAAAAAATCCAAATTAGAGAGAGTGCATCATTGCAACATCAAACGACCTCTTAAATTTACAGCTATGGACAATACTGACGATACTCTTATGGACACAACCGACTGAAGGAATAATGAATACCAAACGAATTACAGAACAAAAAGGATTTGTAGACATTTATATCAATAGTCAGGAAATAGTTCAGGAGACGGACATAATATTACATATCATAAATTTGCATGATATCCAAACCATTTTGGACAACATGACAGAAAATATAAAATTAATGAGGATTGATAATAAAGAAATGCTTAATTTAGAACTAAGTGACGCTAAAAATAAATTATTGACATTATTGCCAAGACAAAATAGGCAAAGACGAGGACTAATTAATGGAATAGGAAGCATACAAAAATGGTTATATGGGACTATGGACGACGAAGACAGACAAAACATACAAAAACAGTTGTTCAATATTGATGAAATTGTTAACAACAATAATCAACAAATTATAATTAATGACTATTTTAATATAACTATAAATCATTTAAAAATGGTAATTACAAATGACAGACAAAAAATTCAAGAAGAACTAAATTCTATAAGTAAGTTTGTAGAAACAGAAAATAATAAAAGTAGATATTTAGAGCAATTAAGTAATATACAACTAATAAAGAGTAGAATAGAGCATTTGCAAGATAATGTAATTTCTGCAAAACATGATTTGGTACATCCAAGTATTCTAACCAGTAACGAAATTAAAAAATACAATATCGATTATAATAAGTTGAAATATATACAGTGTGGTACAACATTTGTTAATGGGACATACTTAGTTTTAGGAGTAAAAATACCTAAAAATTTCATAATTGTTAAATTAAGAACTATTGTTCCACTACCCAATATTCACAATAACGAAATAGATGCTATTATAGAAAAAAGCTTCGAGTTTGAAAATAAAACATATAGATTTGAAGAAAATAAGCATTTGAAAGATTTAAAATTAAGCACTCATTGTATAATGAAAAATAACTGTCAACTAGTAAGTAACAAAGATTTTGAAATTATACAACTAGATATAGACACAATTATAATTAAGAATGCAATGAATGTCAGTGTTAATGAAACTTGTAATTCCGAAAAAGTTATGTTAAACGGAAACTATTTAATAAATTTCAGTAACTGTTCAAATAAAAAAATTAAAGACTATTACTTTTCAAACACTATCGAAAATATAAAAGAAAAACAAATTATCGAAAATCCAAATAGAGATCAGAATTTTACACATAAATTATCCTTTCAAGAAATTGAATTACAACAAAAAAATAATGTAAAGAATATTAAAGCGTTAGATTATCATACAAAATTAACATATGGATGTAACTTTTTTATAATAATTGTAGTACTTATTTTAATTGTGTTAATTCTGACTAAACATAAACAGATAAAAATAAAATTAAATAAAAGAATTCAGGAGAATTCTAATCTAAGGGAGGGAGAAGTTACATATATAAAACCAGTTACATATATAAAACCAAGCATAGATGAATTCATTGAAAGTATAACTAAAGACAAAATGTAATATTAAACCAACTTCCGTTTGTTTGCAAAAATTATTATTAAATTCACAAATTAAATTTATTTTTCGGTCGCAATTCCAGGAATTGCAACCGTTCCAAAATTAACTAACTTTACTGTCCACTTACAATGAATATTGTCAAATCAGCATTTCCGTTCCCACACTAAAATGTAATATTAATAAGTATTTTTCATAAACCAATGTAACTAGCAAATAAGAAAATAAAATTGTAATATACCGAGTAAGCAAATATATATACAGATGTAAGCTTTGATTTTACCGGAAGTAAAACAATAAAGGCAGTCTGATTCCTCCCTTCCATTGGAGAAGTTCGTTGTATTTAGTTAAATAAATAAAATTTAAACCAAAAACAGATTTTAGTTTTTTTTCGCAAACCTAACGGCAAAAACACGTAAATCGTGCGGTCGGTTAGGCGGTCGTTCAGTTGACCACAAGCGCTAATAATACATTACATACTATAGAATTTGGCGCGTGTGGGTAATTCTTCTTTAGCCTGCGAAAATCATTTACACAGAGATGCGCACATACGAGTATGCGTGTGTACTTACGTAGTACCAACAATACTCAGCAGTGTACATATGTGCATATGTGTGTGCTTTGTGCATGAGGTGAGAGTACAACATGAAATAAAGTAATAACTTCGCTCACTTTTCACGCTGTTTGACATCGCTCATTGAAATGTCGAGTGCAGGTATTGAATGAGATTGATTATGTGAACATGCGAACCTGCGCTTTGGATTGATAATTGATGGTATTATTAGTTCTACAGGTTTTAAATCGGCTGTTTAGAAAAACATGTGTTTCAGTAATATTTATGTTCCTTATGTTAGATATTTATCTTGTTGCTTCAACCATAATATTCATTTCAGTAATAAATTTGTTTTGGCCACAAAAATTATGTGACGAAGTATTTCATTTCCATTTTTCACTACCATAAATCCAGATGTTATTGTTATATCTGTGTTTAAAATAATGGGAGCGCGACGAATTACCAAGATTTAGCTTTTTTTATTTTTGGTGCACCAAAAGCGCTTAAATCCTACATGATGTCTACTTTCAGTATTTATAGAGGTCGGTCTCCATCCGATATCGCTAGGGACCAAAAGGTCTATGCGTGGCTTATTGTCATCCAGGCTAACCTAACCTAACTGCTGGCATTACCTATGTAACTTACCGCCGAGTCAAACGATGGCTAGTGTGCCTTCGAAAAGCTTTCATATGGAGGTCATCACGGCTTAATCTTGACATTAATTTAGAAGATGAGTCTCTCTCGCCGTGGTTTACTGTTTTGTCGAATTTGCATCTGCACATCTTTTATGGCACTGCTCGTGCGAGCAACATTCGGACGTCCGGTTTTCTGACCCTTTGCTCCACTTGAGATGATTTTAAGACTCGATTGATGGCACGTTTCACAAATTTTCTGGATATGCCGAACTTTTTTACGCGATTTTCGGTCGAGTTTAGAAAAAGCGCGCCAGTCGTTTCTTTCTCTTGCTAACCGGCGCCAGTTGGACACACCAAGTGAAGTCAAGTCCTTCTCCGCCTGATCGTTCAACGCAGAGGAGACCTTCCTCTCCCCTGCTACCATCAGCTGGATCTTTATTCGCCGCACTATGTCTATGTTGTCGTAAAGCTCATACAGTTCATCGTTCCATTCGCCGTTGATAACGAGCAAAGGTCCGAAAATCTTGCGCAGAATCTTTCTCTCAAACACTCCAAGCGATGCTTCATCGGATGTTATCATCGTCCATGCTTCCGCCGCCATACGTCAAGTAAAGTCCTCAGTAGAGTCTCAGTAAAGTCTTCTCTCGACGAACAAAACTAACACTGAAATTAAATGATTGCAATTATTTATTCGTCAATATTTCGACCTCACCTGTCACCCTCGGCCATGAAAAAGCTCCTCATAAAAAATATCTGCCGTTCGGAGTCGGCTTGAAACTGTAGGTTCCTCTCTAGTTGTTTGTGCGTCCAACGCCATTTTGTAGAATTATCTCACCTCGCTTGCCACTCATCGATGCAGTTTTCTCGGAGCCCCACAGGAGATTGCGAGCTTATAGGCCTATGTGTTTTCGCTATTTGGGCATCTTCCATTGCTAGTATGTCTAGCGGGTGCATGCCAGATGTTGCTAGGGCTGCATCGTCGGGTGTTTGTTACTGTTTGTGTAACATTTTTTCATGTACTTATGGGTTAATAAAACTCACTTAAAAAAAGATAAAGCAAATTATAAAATTTCCTCTGTGCAACCTCAACCTCTCGCAGACTTTGGGCCATAGCTACAATGGCAGTGAAACGGCATTCATATGAAAGTATATGCAATAGTATTAGTAATAATTTTGTTGGTGTTTAGATCAACCTTCCTCTCCAACTTGGCACGTATACCTTGATGTTTTCCCCTTCAAATTCGCAGAGGAGTTTTTCGATAAACTTTTTCTATGTTAAAATATACTAACAAATTTGCCTTGGCTGCCGCGGGCGGTCGCTGTCGGAAAAAATGCCTTTTATCATTTCGATGTTTTATTTCCGCACATTTGACTGTGACTGCCGCCTTAGAATCATTGTTGAAAAAGGAAAGCCTACAAACAGACTCGCTTCGTAATAAGCATCTCTCCTACACTGAGTCCTAACTAAAGTTAAGGCATTTTCTTTGGAATTTATGAACTTTTGTTGCCACATATTTTTCTCTTATGAGTTATCACTTGTAAATTGCTAGTGTAATAGAGTTAACAATTTTTTTTAACATTTTGCTTAAAAAGCAGATACTTTAGTACTTAAAATTAAAGCGGGTGTAATCGTAAGTGTAAAGCGATTCCCCGGGGCTAATATAATTATGGCTGTGATCAGTTAAGTTTTAGCAACTGAGTAAAGCCATGTCAAGTGATCCTCGAAAATTTCACTAAGTCACGGATTTTAGGGCAAGATGTCTCTTTGTGTAGTCAAAGTCATGTTAACGCTATTCTATAAATATTTCGCGCAAATTCCAATTTTAGCAATTGTTATTAACAATCAAAGTTTTAAGCAAGATTAAATTGAAAAATTAATTACTCCAAAACTACAATAGATAATGATGTGAAATTTTGCATACCAGTCAAGTATTGTCTGTACTATTTTTTAAGTGTTAATAACTCTTTTTATTGTGACAAATAGATAAATAAATAATAACTTTTTGTAATCAGTTGCATTTTTTCATGTTTTCTTCACGCTGTTAAACAATCGGACTTACGAATAATTGTGCGCAAAACGTTTACCTTCAATAATCTGAAATTAGAATTTTGTACTTTTACTCCATTCCCGAGATATTGACAGTTTTGTAACTTGATGCGCTTTTCAGTCCTACTCAAAGTGCAGAAAGTGAGACGTAGTTGTACGCTGCTTCAGTTTGCGCGGTCCCTCAAGCCGCCGCGCGACCGATCAGCCGATGGCAGCAATACCACCGTCGAGCGCATCAAGTTACAAAACAGTCAATATCTCGGGAATGGAGTAAAAGTACAAAATTCTAATTTCAGATTATTGAAGGTAAACGTTTTGCGCACAATTATTCGTAAGTCCGATTGTTTAACAGCGTGAAGAAAACATGAAAAAATGCAACTGATTACAAAAAGTTATTATTTATTTATCTATTTTTCACAATAAAAAGAGTTATTAACACTTAAAAAATAGTACAGACAATACTTGACTGGTATGCAAAATTTCACGTCATTATCTATTGTAGTTTTGGAGTAATTAATTTTTCAATTTAATCTTGCTTAAAACTTTGATTGTTAATAACAATTGCTAAAATTGGAATTTGCGCGAAATATTTATAGAACAGCGTTAACATGACTTTGACTACACAACGAGACATCTTGCCCTAAAATCCGTGACTTAGTGAAATTTTCGAGGATCACTTGACATGGCTTTACTCAACTGCTGCGTCGACCGTTTAACGTCTTTCACACATCGTTAAGTCGGAACTTTTTAAAGGTGTAATAAAATAATAGCCATACTCCGTCTCCCTTCCTCCCTACCAGTAGATACTTAATAATCAAGACAAGCCGCCACTGCAGACAACTCACTTATGCGCCCATCACCTGACAATGAGTGCGCGCGACAAAGCACCAATCGTTCAGCAGCCCGCAGCGCATTGGCCAAAGATTACTCTATTAGTGCAGCTGAGACGATGCCGCACAGAAAATGTTGCACGTTGAATGTGAGACTCACTCAACACGAATCCAATCAGTCATCAAGCCGACACATCGACACTCCTGAAGCGATACTACGATGCGTTGTTGTGCCCCTGCATTGTTCTGTGCCGATGGGAAGAAATATGTTGAAAAGAAAAAATCTACACGCTTGGGCATACCTGTAAAAAGCACTTCTAGTAGTTTTAGATGGCGAGGCCGGCAGGCGAACAATTGGTAAATGGTGCGGCGAAGGAGAAACAAATGGGTCCTAATGTTGGAAATTCATCATCGAAATCATGCTGACTCCTGCTCTGTCATAATTATCGGTTGAGCTTCCTACACTGCAAAGCCTTCTTCGTTTCGCATTCCACTGACCCAAAATAACATTAATAATCAGTGCACAGCCGCTTTGCGCGCTGCCTCTCCGTTGATGGCAAACCTTCGCGCCTCAACATCATGGAGCCATGGGCGGTGAGTTGTGAGTGGTGGTCAGTAATCAGTGAGCAATAAGTAAGTAGTGTTAGCGGCGGCAACTGCTCGTGTTGAGTGATTAATGACAATAACATAACTCATATTGTTGGCCAATGCCTGCTGCGCCGTGAGTTAAGCGTAGAACGCTCCGCAGTTCACAGTTTCACCAATTGTAGTTCTGCAACTTCACCTTTTCAACTCACTCACCGGCATTCATTCAGCTACCGAGGGGCACTGAAAATCATTTGGCATCATATCTTAAAGACGTTCGATTGCCGTCGTTACGATGCAGCTACTGCTATCGCGAGCCTTTAACTCGCCGATGTCTCACATGTCTGATTTACGTCTGACACAAATGAAGTTTTAAATTGTTTAATTTACAATGTGCCACGAATCGCTGCACCTCCGTCCTCATGTCGTGCTGCGGACGGCGCTTCTAGCCAAATTGTTGTGTTTTCAGTTGTAGTGTGAATTTTTCTTCACACATCTGAAGAGTAGATCCCGTTGTGAGGAATGCCATCTCATAATGTTAAGCGGACGTACTCAACTCATTTATATAATTGAGTTAATATATCCATGAGAACCGTAGGTATGTGATACAAGTACACGCACACATACATACATGCATGCATGCATACTTATTAAAACGTCATACAACTATGTATGTCATATGTACATGCACGGCCATGCGTATATTAATTGTTACAACGACAAGCAACGCAGTAATAGGAAAAGTTATGCTCAGTGGGAGTTGAACACAAAACCATTTATTCAAAGTTAAATCGTGGCATTTGAAGAAAAGCCGTTCAGCAAGCAGTGTCAAAAAGCTACAAAACTGGAAAAGAGTGATTTCATTAATATTCGGGTTGGCTCATATTGTAATTCTTTATAGCATTGTTATCTCTTTAAATAAGATTTTTTGTAACCCACTTCTCTGATAAATTTTTATAGTTATTTTACAGGTTGTTCGTTCGGGCTTATGAGGCTTTTAATCCGGGAGCCGGGAGTCGATTTTGGACTGCGTTTTTATACCACTAAATTCTTGACTATACTTTTTTTCTAGTCAATTGCCTTATTTTACAAAAATAAAAATATAGGATTAATATATCACGTTTCCACTCGACATTAGCAAAATTTCAAAAAAAAAAATAATTGTAAAATTATAAGAAATTAATATACATAAATAAACGAAAGCGGCCGCCGTAACCGAATGGTGCGAGACTACCAATTCGGAATTCAAAGAGAACGTAGGTTCGAATCTCGGCGACAAATCAAAATAGAGAAAAAATTGTTTCTAATAGCGGTCGCCCCTCGGCAGGTAATGGCAAACCTCCGAGTGTATTTCTGCCATGAAAAAATTGCTGCCGTTCGAAGTCGGCTCAAAACTGTAGGTTCCTCCATTTGTGGAACAACATCAAGACGCACACCTCAAATAGGAGGAGGAGCTCGGCCAAACAAATCTATTTAAATAAACGAAATTAAAATAGCTGAAACTAGCAAAAATTTCGCATTGTACTTTGGCGAAAAAGAAATCAAAATTTGTGCGCAAATGGTTAAATTTGCTTTATAATCTATCTTAACCTCGTGGGTGATTCTACGACTACTAACACGACGGTCAACTTCGATTATTTCTGTGATTTTAACGGCATTTTGGACATTATCAACATTTTCTTTAACATCAAAAATGCATGAACGGAATCGAAACCAAAATTGCCTGAAATTAGTAGTTACAGTAACGGCACCATTCACAATTTCAGCGGCTCGGCTTGTATTTTCGACTTTATCAAAGAAAAACTGTGAAATGTTCCGAAATTTCTTTTGTTGACTTTCATTATTCGCACTCATAACTGAATGGAACAACTAAAAAACAGCAAAATAATTAAATAATTAATAAAGAAAAGTGGACTGAAAGACTTTTCATAATGGCTCGATTTTAAATCTTCTGGAAAAGTTACAGACCACGTCTTAGGATGAAGTGTCTGTAAGCCATTTGGAGATTTTGGCTCAAGGCAAGCGCGCTCTAATTGACATACCTTCCGTGACCAGAAACATGGAAATAAATTTTCTTTTAAGTTCTTATTTTTTGTTTTGTTTAATTGTGCCCTACTATTGTTTCAAATGGTGGTACTTGTCCTAGTCACTGCTAATTCGTGTCCCTATAATTTCTTCTCATATACACTCCGTTGCAAAATTATAAACACACCACTTTTTTTTGCTCTAAGTAGATAATATAGTTCAATAAAAACCATATAACGCAAAGTTTCAAACGTTTTTCAAAATTTCATCAAAACGTTCAACTTTTTAAACAGAATTTTTAAAAATTTTCTAGGTATGCAGTTTTATAGCCCATTGAATTTTAGTACAACAAAGTGAAAGTTTCAAGTGACTACTGAATACCGAATACTTGTTATATAATCTTGAATGCTGTTACTGAATACTGTTGATTTTTGGCAACTTTTTTTTTGACGCTGCAAGGCTGCTTCTACCACAGAAAAAACTTCTAGCATGTACTTTTCCACACTCACTGGCAAAACAGATAGGTATTCTAGGGTCAGTTCTTTACAAAAAAAAAATATTGACTTTACTACCAGTATATAAAAATGTTACATTTTCTTGATCGCAGATACTCACTAAACACTGTAATGTAAGTCTCTGAGACTGATTTGATTGTTTCTGCAAACAACGTACAATTACTTTGGCTTCAAGCGACATGGCAGCGCAGTTCCAATCGGTACAGGAAGTCGCCGCTAAAGTTGGGCTAGTTTTTCACATCTCCTAAACCAAAATGATGCCTACTAACACTCAAAGTACGCGTCGGTTACTGATCGATGGTACCCAGATAGAGGAAGGGCAATCTCTTTGCTATCTGACACTATCATCTCGGTGTCAAAGGGCGCATTAAGAAAGCTCTAACAACATTTGGCTCCCTCCATCCAGTCTGGAAAGCATTACACATTTCGCCAGAAAGCTGACGATCTTTGATACTAATGTCAAATCAACTGCTTCACCGCGCCTTCTAAGACATCCTCCTGTTGCACCTTTGTCCCGGTGGCAACCCTTTTCTCGCAGAAATGAAGACATGTAACGCCTTTACGAAGCGTTCAGCGTGGCCATCATCCAGCCTCCGTAATTGAACACTTGAAACAATATTTTTTGCGTCTTTAGAAGTTTTAGCATAGATTTTGTCGTTTTGCTTATTAAAATCTTCTTCAACAGTAAAAATTGTCTCATCTGTGAAAATAATATTTTCATGGCCATTGAGCGCGTGCCTCCGAAGAAGCTGCTTGCATCTGTCGAGTCTAATTTTCTTCAAGCGTCTTGTCAAAAGAAGACCAGTTGAGCTACGGAATGCTTTCATGTGGGGATGATCTCTAATTCGTCTCGACATCGATACATTAATTTTCCTGGACATGATTTTCTGCTTTCTAAGGGGATTTCTGCGAGTTCTCTCGAACGGCTTTCATGGCTGCACTGGTTCGAACCACGTGAGGACGACCACTTCCGTTTCTGCCTGTCACTTCAGACGTTTGGGAAAAACGATTGATCGTGCGGTGAACAAACAGTCTCGAAATATTGAGTTGAGCAATTCGTAATTCCCACTTGCCCTTTTACCACACTTTTGTAATGCAATCCCTGCAATACGATTTTCCTTAGCTCCTCACTCCATTGCAAACAAGCGAAATTTTCGACGAAACTGAGTATAATTTATGAGTGGACAATACATACGAACGAAAGGAAAAATAACGGTACGTTTTTTCTGCGAATTTGTTCTTGCCGTATGCATTGTAAAATTTTTCACAGAATTTATGGCAAGACAAGGCTCATTCGATTAATTATGAAAAATCTTCTTTGTTAAAACAGTCGGACAACAAATGCAAAAAAATAACTGACGGCTTAGTAATTACTTTTCTTTACATAAGCCACATGGTAAGTGGACACAAGCAACTGCAGCTGTGATGAATGCACCCTTGCAGCCGCGTGTGTGGCCCGACGGACTTGCGTTATGCGAATAAGCGCGCATTCCACGAAAACAAGTTCAAACACTCAGAATTAGAAGCTTTTCCCAATTAATTAAGTGATTAGATAAAATTGCACCTACTTCCGCTTAGAAAATTCCCAAAGGCTAACTAACCGACCTGCACCATGGGGGCCAACGAAAATGGTTATTGAAGGCTTTCTCAATAGCAGATTACAGCGATAGGTACAATAAATAAATACACAAGTAGGTTCTTGTACGTTTTGTTGTTTTTTTTTTTGTTTTCTTTCAAATACAACACAAATGGAAAGAAAATCCAAGTAATTTGGACGATTTCACGGATTTAAGCATGCATGTAATTTCCTCGAGCAGCTTTTCAAGAATTTGTTCCCACATTATTATCATCGACGGTCGATGGCTCATATGTATGTACATATGTATGCGCGCATTTCTTATCTCACACGTTGATTTCGACAATCCTGAGAATATTTCTGAGCGTACTCGCCCAGACCCAAGCAGTTGAAGAAAGAACTTTGCGCTATTAAGCGATTAACACATTTCAGCGTTTTAGGAATCTAAGATTTTCTACATCTCAATACATTCGTTTGCTGCACTCATCCATTCAACTTTAATACGATTCCATTTCGTTGCCATCAGATTGAAGGTCAAAGCAAAGGGGTAATCGCGCGAGTAGCAGGGCTCTGCTTAAATAAAAATGCGCTTGCAATGTGTTGTTTTTTATATATAAGAAGTAGAGTGTAGAGTGGAAGAGTAAAATCAAAAAACTTTGATTTGCTGCTTTGTCGTATGCGAGACTTTTTAAGGTGCGATCATATTACCAATTCAACCTCTTCACTTCACTGAGTATTATAAGAATGCTTGACATGAGCCGATTAAGAATTTCCAAGTTTTGAATTTCAATATTTCGGTACGAAACGGCAAGACGTCAGTCAGCCTACAAGCCACGCAGTCAGGCTGTACGGCAGTTAGCCAGTGTCGACTTCCGCCCGAGTGCCAATCGAGTTGGCCAACCAATGGAATCGTAATAATGATGTGTCGCTTAGGTAGGTGCCAGTGTATCGCATTTCACAAAATCCTTACTCTATTATTTGTATGTATGTTTAGTCAATTGTGTGGAAAATATTGTTGTTTTTATACGTTAAAGTTCGAAATTGGACTGGCAAATGCTGACGCTATACAACGTCTTAATTTTAATCAGAAGTTAGTATTAATTACGGCCAAATAACCTTGAAAGCAACTTCTTTTGTCACTTACAATGCAAAGATTACGCCGATCTCGTGCCCAAAGTGAGGCGAGTAAGATGATCTGGGCGGACAGGTAGCCAGCCAACCAACCAACCAACCAACTAGCCATGGTTCCAAACTGAATGAAGTCGTTGCGAAATAAGCGCAAGAGTAGCTGAAGATAACGATGAGTAGAGTTTAAAATTGAGCATTGGAGCATTCGGCATACGAGTGAGTGTACATACAATAAGCTGCTTTCGATTCCCAGGCGGTGATTAAAAAAAACACAAAATCCCTTGAACGCAACGTTGCATATGATTGGCGGCACTGTATTATTTTCCTTCTGACAAACTGTTAGAACTCTTATAAGAGCATTGCTTTTCAAAGCGTCGCGCCTGATAGTACAAAAAATGGTTTGATCACTTCCTACGATAGCCAAAAGACAGGCGTCCCGTTCCTCACAAAGTGTTATGCAATTCAATTTCTTTTCAAAGCATTGCATAGAAAAACTGTTTCCAATAGCGGTCGCCTCTCGGCAAGCAATGGCAAACCTCCGAGTGTATTTGAGACATGAAAAAGCTTTTCATAAAAAAAAACATCTCCCATTCGGAATCGGCTCAAAACTGTAGGACCCTCCATTTGTGGAACAACATCAAGATACACGCAACAAATAAGAGGAGGAGCCGGTCCAAATACCTAACAGAAGTGCACGCGCCAACTATTTATTTGTTTTTTTTTATACTTGGAAGGACTGGCACAATCATTTATTGAGCTTGTGAGTTAAGCGACTACAAATAAATTTGGCACAGGCGAGCGAGGAATTCTATATCGAGCAGCGAAGCATATTTTGTTAAAAATTAACCTTTACAAATTATGTATATATATATAAATATAATAATAATAAATATAAATATGTAGTATGTTTCTTAGTGCAACTAATCACAGTTTGCTCATTGGTCAATACCTGTAAATTTTCACCAAAATTTCAAACTTTTAATCAGAATTTTTTTAAATTTTTTTGTGTATGTAGTTTATTAGCATACAAAATACCATGGATTTTTGACAATATTTGTCACTGTTTTTGATAACAGTAGCCATTTTCTGCCATATAAAAAAATATTCAAACCTAGTTTGTATGGAAGAAAATACGTGACAATGTCTCATAGGGATATTCACCTAAAGTCTCATAAGCCACGTGAACCTCGTGAATTTCCGAGCTCGTAAAACAAGTATCAAAATTTACCTGAGAAGTGGTTTACAGAAATTGTGTAAGTTTAAGAGACGAGTTCAGTGCGTAAGTTTAAGCGAATACAGAAAGCAACCCTGTTCATGTAAAGGTGCGTGTAAAAGTTGAAATTTCAGCGCTTCGAAAATTTTAATGCATATAAACACCTGAATTAATCGATATTATTTAAAAGTAGGACATTTTGACTGGCCGGTAATTTTAACGTTTTAAATATGATAACAATATGAAAACTTCTCAGGAACTATTTCAAGCCGCCACTACTGCTGCGGCGAATCAAAATTCCCGGAAAATGTTGTTGCAATTTTTCTCCAAATTTTCTGAGTTTTCCATTTCTGATGCTTTTTTATTTTCTTGTTAGTAATTGGTGTATAGAAGTATATAATTGACGCTTAAACTATTTTAGGGTATTTGTGGTGTGTAGCTTGTTGTTGTTCAACAAACGGAGGGGCCTACAGTCTTACGCCGATTCCGAACGGCAGATCGTTTCTGTTTTTTTTTTATAAGGAGCTGTTTCATGACAAAAATACACTCGGAGATTTGTTGTTGCCTGCCGAGGGCCGACCGCTATTAGAAACAATTTTTTCGGCTACGGCTAGGGGTGGGATTATTTTCGAGTAATATTCGAATAAACATTATTCGAATAAAACGAATAATACTATTCGTTTCAAATAATTCGAATAGTTCATTATTCGAATACCTTACTATTCGAATACCTCCCTATATATTCATTTACATCAGGGAGAAAATGCTTTTAAAAATATAAAAATTACATTAGCCCTTCTCGTGGTGCATGCACTTGTACATAAACCGATTAGTAGTCCGCTAATCTAAATAAATATTTACCAAAAATATTCGAATAGTGAAGTATTCGAATAGTGATGTATTCGAATAGTAAGGTATTCGAATAGTAAGGTATTCGAATAGTGAGGTATTCGAATAGTGAGGTATTCGAATAGCATTATTCGAATAAACGAATAAAAAATTCGAATAAATATTATTCGAATTACGAACACCTCTCGAATAAAAGATTTTATTATTCGAATAATTTTTATTCGAATAGTCCCACCCCTAGCTACGGCGGCCACCCATGTTAATCTTACATAAAAATGAGATATCTTATTGAAAATTTATGCATATATACATATGTAAATGTACGTGTACAAAACTAAACTTCTAACTTTCGTTCTCGTTTGTTTCAGAATACAACATAATCAAAACAATTCCGGCCACCTCTGTCGAAGTCGTCGACCGGAAGGAGTTCCTTCTCCAATAGCATCGGACACATCAGACTCGGACATTTCATTGGGCACCCACTCACCTGTTCCTAGTAGTATACAACTACAACACAGTCCGGGCTCCACATCGAATGGCGCCAACGATCGCGAAGAGAGTCTCAGCATTGATGATGATAAACCACGCGACTTGGCCACCTCTATATCGGCCAGCCATTTGGTAGCAGCATCCACATACGCCACAACCGCACCGCTATCCACCTGCTTGCCACCTTTCAAATTGGACACAGCCACCAGCCTCTTCAATGCCGGTTGTTATTTGCAAAGTTTTAGCAATCTCAAGGAAATGTCCCAACAATTCCCGATACAGCCGATCGTCATCAGGCCACAACCACAATTGCCAGCTCAGGCGCATAGCTTGAATGGCAGCCACCTGCACGTCGCCATCAATTATCCGCCACCTGCTTATGCGGTGGATTGCACACCACCGAAAATTCGCGTCAATTCTCCAGAAAAGCTCAACTCCACCGCCAACAGCATAGCGGCGACACTGAATACCGTTGCGGCATTACAGGACACTTCTGCGTACCAACATCATCACCATAGCGCACAGCTGCTGCATCGACCATTCTCCACGTCGCCGGACTTACCGCACAACAATCACGATGCCGCGCCACCGGAGATCACATGATACAACAGCCGTCGGCACCCATACAAGCACTAATACTCGGCAACAGTATAACTTTGTAGTAGAACTCCCCAAGCGGAACCCTGTCTGAAGTGTGTGTGTATTGTTTGAAGAATGCTCCATTTTCGAAATTCGTTTTCCAATTTTTTAGCTTTTATGGAACTGGTTTGAATGTTTTAGAGATTTTCGTTTGACAAAATAATATTTGGATAACTCAAAAGTGGTTGAATGTTGCAGAAAAATTTTAATTTCCAATTCTATGTTGAATAGAAAAAACTTTTATATCATTGGATATCCATCAAAATTTCATTTGGAGCTACTGCCGTGTTTTTGAAGAGAACTGTTTGCATTCGAGACATGAGTTACTCACTTGAAAGTTTCTCAGCGGAGGCAAAACTGTAGAATACAAAGTTGAATAGTAAAATTAAAAAAAAAATATTTTCCCCGTGCCTGCATAGGTGCAATCTATGGTGAAAAGATTTTTAGAGGTGTACTGCCTAGCAGACAGTTATTCGGCTCTGAGCGAATTTGATTGATATGCCGACGTCATTCGTTCTGTATTTCACTAAGCTAAAGCGAAATTCTGTCAAACAAAAAACGAATGGCGTCGAATCCAAAGTTCCCCTCAAAATTTTTTTTCCACCATACCTAACGAGCAAACCTGGTATCTATCATCCTTGGGTGCAATCAATGTTAAAATAATTTATAATTCACCATAGGCGCAATATGAATTTTGAGAAGTTTTACTCCAAATTAATTCAAGGGGGAGGAGGATTCACCATACATGCACACAAACGACATTTTAAGAGAATTTCAAATATGTAGTATTAGCCTTTTACTGTACAGAATATTTTTTCATTACAAAATGTTATACATACCATAAATATGTGTGTGGGTGGTGGTGTGGCTTACATCGCGTGATCAAATGATTCTAAAATATGTATGCTGAGTAATTAATTCATATCCCAAAGCGCATACATACATACATACATACATGCATGCACAGCTGCTGGAGTTCGTGGAGGTACGAGTTAAATAAATTGTTAAAGTCGCGCGCTGACCAGTGGAAATATTACAATTAATTAATCTACTTATATTCATATTATGTGGCATTCACTTTTCGATTATTTGTATTCGTAACTTTTACGATTTATGTTTAGTTATTAAATGTATTTTACATTTCGCACAACTTCAACTGTTTTGTAGGTAACGCAAGTAAATATCTCAAGTTGGAATGAGAAAAACTAAATATTATATATAAATCGCATGTTAATTTTGAGTGAGTCAATGTAAATAGATCGTAAGACCCAAAAATATAATATACATATAGCTTATCATTAGAATGCAATAAATGAGTTGAAATAACATAAAATACAAATACCAAACGAGATTGGGAATTTTTATTTGGAAATTCAGTTTTGAATGTCTTAGATTTTTATTTCGTGCCGATTTCCCGGAAGAAGTAACTCTATTTTTTGGTTGTTCTTTTCTATTGGATCATCATCATCATCAGGCAGCGACTACAGCTCAGGGTGAGCTTTAGCTTCATCCACAATCCTCTTTCAATCTGCACGGTTCATAGCAACAGATCTCCAGCTCCTAACTCGTAGCTTTTTCAGGTCGGCTATGGCTTGGATGTTCTCGGGCTCGGGTCATTAGATAGTTCGTTGATAAAAAAGATTTTTGGGGGCGGCTGTCTTCCACAAAGTTGAAAAACACAGCAAAGACTTCGGGCTAAACATAAATATTGACAAAACCAAATTTATTATTGTAAATAAAAGCAGCAGAGACTATTCCTATGCGAGACTAACCATAGGTGGCAAAACAATAGAAAGAGTAAAACATTTCAGGTATTTGTGTGTATGGCTGAATGACCAATGGGACCATGATCAGGAGATAAGAGGGAGAATAGAAATGGCTAGAACAGCCTTCATGAAGATCAAAAAGTTACTGACACGCCGGGACATACCAAACGGGTTAAAAACAAGATTTTTAAAATGTTATGTATGGTCAACACTCTTATATGGATGTGAGGCCTGGACACTGAAAACTGCAAGTATACACCGACTAGAATCTTTCGAAATGTGGTGTTACAGAAAAATGTTGAAAATAAGCTGGAATGACAAAATATCAAATGATGTAGTGCTAAATAGAATGCAAACCGCTAGGAACATGCTTACGGACATAAAAAGGAGGAAAGTCGCTTATTTCGGACACATAACAAGAGGTGACAAGTATGATATTTTAAAACTGCTGATGCAAGGAAAAATTGAAGGACAAAGAGGAATTGGTAGGAAGAAAATGACATGGCTAGACAACATCAAAGAGTGGACAGGCCTCAAAACAATCGGCGAACTAACAGCAGCAGCGAAAAACACAAAAAAATATAATGAAATCATTAATAATATGACCTGACAACCGTACGACTAAGATCACAATGACGTTTGTATGTAATCGCGAACATCCAGCATGGATACGCCGATTAAGAAGAAGTCTTCCATGCGCGCAGTGTGCGCTAACAATCGAATCCTTTGGGATTTAATGTATTTCACGACGTCTTCTCCCTGGCATAGGTTTAGCAACTCATCGTTGCAGCGTATTCGATATGTTCGCATCGTTGCCAAGCGCCCTGTCGGAGTACCTATCATCCGTAAGCTCTTAAGCTACTTTCGTCCTTGCTAGTCAATGTCCAGCACTCGCAGCCGTAGGACAGCACCGGTAGTATTGTTGACTGGTAGAGGCGGAGTTTACATTCACGTGTGAGTAGCTTGGACTTCAGCAATTTTGTGTGGACGTAATATGCTTTGTTTGCTGCCATTATTCTGTCTTGTATTGTGTCGTAACTACTGTTGTCATTTTTTATTAGCACTCCCAAATATTTGAAGTGTTGAACACCTTCAAAGGTTAATGTCCCGATTTGGATATTTTCAGGACTTCGTCTTTCTTCGCTGCGGGAGACCTTCAGATATTTAGTTTTGCCTTCATTTATTCTACTATTAGGCCTACTGATTTTGCACGAAATTCAATATTACAGAAGGTTTCAGATATCTTTTGTTCCTTGCCACTATTGCGATGGGAATAATTGGATATGGGAATAAATTTCGTAGAAGAGATGTTTCTGCTGATACTATTTTTGTGTTCGCTCTGGTAATATACTGGTGATTTGAAAGTGTATATGTGAGGTCTCGATCGCAGTTGTTGACATTCGTTTGAAGCATAAAGATCCTTTTTTATCTGACGTCAAAAATGACTACGTTCGCCTCGAAAAAACAGCATTTGCTCCCGCAGTCATTGCTTCATTATTACCTTCTAAAGAAAAGTACAGCTGAAAGGTGTCGTATATTGATCAATATTTACGGTAATCACGCTCCATCAAATACAACTTGTAAAGAGTGGTTTCGACGCTTCCAAAGTGGCGATTTCGACATGAGTGATAAAGACCGCGAAGGGACACCGAAAAATTGCGCAGACACTCAATTACAACAATTATTGGATGAAGACGCATGTCGAACCCTTGATGATATGTCTAAAGAGTTGGATGTGGACAGATCAACCGTCGGTAAACGTTTGCACGCGATGGTAATGTTTCTGGACCATAAACAGGTAACTGGGTGCCACATCAATTGAAGGATCCCTCTCGAGAGACGTTTAGTGACAACTGAGATGCTTCTTAAACGGCAGAAAAGAAATGGTTTTCTGCATCGCATCGTCATTGGCGATGAAAAATGAATTATGATAACCCCAAGCGTCGAGAATGTTAAAGTCTGCCAGGTGAACCAGGTCCATCGACAGCGAAAAAAGCGAAAAAAAATATTCATGTGTCAAAGGTTAGGTTGTGCATCTGGTGGGATCAGAAGGATGTCATCTATTATGAACTTCTTAAACCATTTGAAACCATCACTGGCGATCGTTACCGACTGCAGCATTGCAATGCATTTGAATCGAACTCTCAAAGAAAAGCAGCCGGAATGGGATGGTAGACATGACAAACTGATTTTTCTGCATGACAACGGCAGCTCATACGTAGCTAAATCGGTTCAGAAATATTTAGAGGGTCTGTATGGGGAAATCTTGCCCCACCCGCCAAATCCCCCAGACATTTCACCTTCGGTTACCATCTGTTCTGATCAGCCCTTATTGGAGAGCGGTTCACTTCTTACGAAAGCATCGGAAACTGATTCAATGAATGGATCAAGTGAAACGAACTCGAATTTTTCGTCAGAGGAATCCGTACGCCGCCTGAAAGATGGAGTAAAACTTTACTTTTAGCTTACAATGGCACATGCTTCACACAATATTATAGTTTAAATAATTCGTAACTTTGGCTAAGAAAGGACAGGAAACTTATTCCCATACCCAAGTTATTCACATACCAGAAAATTTCTGCGTACGCAGTTTTATAGCTCATTCAGTTTTAAGACACAAAAAAGTGAAATATTGAATCATATCAGTGTGAAAACCCCCCAATTTAGCAGCTATTGACAATAAACCAAGTCTGGGGAAAGTCCCATGAAAGTGGAATTGACATAGAACATCTTTTCGTAGATTTTAAAGGTGCTTTCTACATACATCGCGAAAAGTAGTTGCTTATATACCCGCGATGATCTGAATTTGTTATCGGCTTTGCAAAATGGCATCGAGCAATACCAGCAACTTCTCTTGGGAATTGGGAAAGACTTCCCCAAACCATTTGGTATCAAACGGCGTTTCAGACAGGGTGACTCTCTGTTGTGTGACGTCTTTAACCTGATGCTGGAAAAGATCATGCGAGCCACATAACTTAATCACTCAGGCATTTTTTATAAGGGCGTGCAATTCACATCATCGGCCTTAACAATCGCGCTGTTGGTTCTGCCTTTTTTAAGCTGCATAAAGAAGCGAAGTGACTGGGTTTGAAGGTGAACGACGACAATACCAACTACCTCATGTCAAAAAACAGGCGCCCACGTCATTGTTGACTGTTATAATTTTGAAGTAATAAAAGACGCAGTTTATTAAGGAACCGTCATTGTTCTTTTTCTTCTTGAGTTTGACCGAGTTTAACAAATCGTGCTAACCGACGCCAAATGTAAACACTAAGTGAAGCCAAGTCCTTCTCCACACCTGATCTTTCCAACGCAGAGAAGGACTTGCTCTGCTACCACCAGCTGGTACCGCATCGAATACTTTCAGTACGGAATACTTTCGGACGATATGACCCAGCCAACGAAGCCGCTGGATCTTTATTCGTTAAGCTATGTCTCTGTCGTCGTAAAGTTCATACAGCTCATTGATCAATTGCCTACGATACTAGCCGTACAGGAACCATCTTTGTATACTTGTATATAACTGGCATTTACTCTCTTTGTTGGGTGTTTGGGAAAGCTACTCCTCCTATTTGTTGGAGCGTTTCTTCACAAATGGGGAGATCTGTAGTTTAATGCCGTTTCCGAAAGGTAAATGGTTTTCTATGAGGAGCTCTTTGATGGCAGAAATATTATTTTTGGTTCAGGTTTGCTATTGCTACCGCTCTTGGGTGTTTCATATACACACTTAGTTTCGAGCCCGGGCTCTACCGAATGGTAGTCACGCCCCAAATTACTCGGTTACAGCGGCCGCAATCCCATAAAGAATCAGCATTAAAACCGATAGTAATGTCAGCCATGAATTCTAACGGGGAATCTCTCTTGCCAACAAGTGCTACTTTGGACTAATTAGGCAATCGAGTAGTAAAGTTCTCTCTCGACGAACAAAAATCACACTTTATAAGTCTCTCTCATGCCCGTCCTATTATACGACGCAGGAGCTTGGACAATGACAATACCCGATGAGGCGTCAGATTTTTGATACTTTGCACATTGGCGACGATGAATATCGCAAGCGATGGAACGATGAGCTGAATGAGCTTTACGGCGACATAGACATAGCGTAGCGAATAAAGATCCAGCGGCCCCGCTGGCTGGCCAAGTTGTTAGATAGGGTAAAAAGTTGTTCGGCTCTGAAAGTATTCGGTGCGGTACCAGCTGTGGTAGCAGAGGAAGGCATCTTTGTTACATTAGAAATGATTGGGGGTTTGCTTCACTTGATGTGTCCAAATGGCGCCGGTTAGCACAAAAAAACGACTGAAACGAAAACGACGCACTTAGTTAAAAACGGTGAAAGTCGCTTAAGCGGTTGTCGTGCCAACCAACAAGAATAGGAAAAAGCGAGTGGAGCGTTAGCTCAGTTCATCGGTACTACAATGGACCAAAAGGCCTTTCAGTGCTTGTACTTGTATAAATCGGTGAGTTGCAACAGCCAACTTAATCTCAACTAACGAAAGGAGAATGTAGAACTAAGAGCGTTTTCTTTTCTTGAAAAAAATGTCATCTCCTGCTAAAATATTGCATACATATTTCATTTGAGAAAATATCGAAAGAAAATTCAACTCTTCCACAAGTTATATTTTGAATATAATAGAATATTCTGGCCAAACACCATCAGTAACGACACACTGTGGATATTAACGAACGAGGAACCCATCCTTAGGCAAATCAAATGCAGAAAGTGGCGATGGATAGATCACACACTGAGAAAAGCACCAGATAGCATCACGACGATGGCACTGGACTGGAGCCCGCAAGGGAGCAGAGGTTACGGTCGACCAAAAAACACTTGGAGGAGGTCGATGTTTCGCGAACTAGCAGATGCCAATATCTCATGGGACGGTGCAAAAACAACATCACAGAATCGTGGACGATAGAAGAGTCTTGTCGAGGCCCTATGCTCCCGAGAGGAATGAACAAAGAAAAAAAATTATAATTGAACGGGTTTCTTCCATTTTTATGTAACAATTAGTTGGTTGAACTTGTTAACAGTATAAATTAAAATCAGCTGTTCGTTAGGTCTTGTCTGGCCCTAGTGCAACATTTTTAAATCATTTTAGTTATTGAGAAGGAAAGGAGCTACCAAAAATAAGATTTATTTGGAAGCTTTTAATCAGTATCAGTTAGACCGCGTTCATACAGTCAACACCGTTTGTGTTCTCGTTCTTCTCAATGTTGTTGTTTACTATACATATACTAAAAACTAAAACAATGGAAAGCAACGGAGTTGCCGTGTGATGCCGTGAACACCAAAACAAGAATTCCAACGAGCAACAGCAAAAAGGATTTCGCGAATTTGTAGCAATAAAATTTGCCCTGTATGAACGTGGCCTAATGAAACTTGATGGACTAACATGGATACCTGCCAAAGAACTGGACAAACGTGGCTCAATTTCAAAAAATCAGGAACTGACAAGTAGTTAAGAATGCCACGAGCAGACAAATTCATAATTATGTCAACGATAACCGGTCACTAGCCTTTGGGAGACTATACCAGGAAGATGAGGTGGCCGTACAAAGATAGCTGCAGAAGTTGCAATCAAGAAGAATTAAAAGAAACAGTATTTCACTATCTGTGTGAGTGCTCAAGTCTAGGTGCTCTACGACAGGTAATGCTAGGGGAATTCTCGATGGTTAGCTTGAAACTAATTGCAGAAAAGACAACAGACGAGGTAGGTGGATTCAAAATCAAGTCAAGATGGTTCGCCTAATAAAAAGCAGTGGTTCTACAAGTGGGGCATCTTCAAAATTTTGTACTAATTGGATCTGGGCTGTGTCACTCAGAAAACACCTCCCCCACCACCAGTTTTATGAGCTAGTGGTGAAACTACACATGCAAATTTTTCGTCAAATGGGCCGAGCAGAGAAGCGGCAAATAGAAGAGGCGTTTTATTGTGCTTTCACAGCAGAGTCCACACATAGCGAGTAGAGAAGTGTCGAATCGAAGACGCTTCTTATTCTTGAAAGAAAGTAAGGTAAGGATTACAATACGAAGGACTCAGAAAATTCTTTGGACTCCTCGTCATTAAATCTCCAAACTCCTAGCTGTGTTTACCGGTCACTAGACGATCGGCACTCACGCGGAAAAGATAGGGTTACCATTGAACCTGCAATTCAGAAGCTGTGGGGACCTTTCAGAGAAGAAGACTGTTGAGAATGTTCTCTGTAAATGTCCGAGCTTGGCAGCGAGACGGTTAAGATGCTCCTTTCCTCGACAGCCTGGGGCAGTGCGTCAACCTAAATCCCATCAATCTTCTCCATTATATCAACAGCTCTGGCTGGCTGTAGATATCTGCCTGTTGGAGGTCTTATAATTGTATCAAAACGGCGCTTCAGTGCCACTTGAGGAGTGTCAGACTGGCACTTCAACCATTTCGCTAACCTACCTTCCTCACCTTCCTAAGGTAAAGACCAAATTTCATGTTATGCTCTTTTTGTCATAGAGAATTTAATATCCTTTCCAGGAAAATAAAAAAATTACTCAAAAACACACTTTTTTATGTGAAGAAAATGCGCAAGCCTGTCGTGGAAGACATTTATAAAAATCAACGTAATTTTTCAGAAATTTCAAACTTCTTCTTTATTATACTAAAACTTAATAAGCTAGAAAACTACATATGTATATATCGAAAAACTGTCAAGAAATTCTAGTTAAAACCCATGAAATTGGGATGACAGGTTTATGGAATTTTTCTAATTTATGTATAAAATTTAAAAATTGGATTTATACTCATATGATTTTTGTTGGGTAGTGGGCTATACTTTCATAAAAATATAATGACCCAAATCCTTAGTGAAAATCGGTCAAATGAGATGCAATCTTCACTAGTACCAAACTGCCCGGTCAAAATTCTTTCAGTCAAGACTTACATATATAACTCGCTCAGTTTTCCTCTGATTTTCTTGAAATTTTTCCACAAAATTACGAAAGCGTTAACCTTTTAAAATCTGTGAAAAATATAAAATTCGTAAAAAAAAAGACTCGATCAAATGAGCTTAAGGCCTCACAAGTACGAAGCTGTCCTTGGCATAAAGAGACTCCATACTGAGAGCAGTGCGAATCGACGAAGATGCGGAACATTTGATTTTCATATGTCACTGCTTTAGAAGGCTTAAGAAAGCACTCGAAGATAACCTCGGCTATAGCGTCACGTCCGCGAATCTTGTACCACTTATGCTGAAGAGCAACGACGGATGGAACGGCGTACAGCAATTGACTTCCCAAATTATGCAGAAACTCCGGAACAGTGAGCAGTCAAGGCGAAGGCGCGAACGCGAAGAAAGCGTGTAAGGTAAAAAATGCGAAAATGCAGGCAAACTAACGATATCGGACATCGAAACTTACTTTTCTATAGTATGGACAGGCATATGGCGGGTGGTGGAGTACTGAAGCGTCGGGGGTGGTTGTCTCATCAAATGATTTAAACAGTGGGAGGCAGATGCTACTTTCGCCGTATTGCATCAGGACAAAAACGGACGTAGAGTGAAGTAAGCAAATCTCCCACCGACGAAATATTTAACGGCGGGATCAGTACTTTGACGGTGCGAGGCTTAGTTCGAGTTAGTCTCACACTGACGGGGTTAGGCTTCCGATGCTTCCTCCTGATAAAAAGAAATATGTGTGTAAATGAAAATAAAAAATAAAAAAATATTTGGCGCGTACACTGCTGTTAGGTGTTTGACCGAGCTCTTCGTCCTATTTGTGGTCCCATTGAAATCCCCAAAAAATTAAAGACTACCGAGCTTGTCTTGTCGAGCAGGCAGATAGATAACAAAAATAACAGCAACAAAAAGGGCAGCAGCAAAAAAGCTGGGTCAACATCACCTCGTCGGGCACTCAGAGGCGGAAGTGTCGCTTTTTAGGGAGCACGCCCGTGAGGACGATGAACCATCAACGAGCCGTGGGGTGTACCACGAACCAGCCCTAGACGCTGAGAGAACGAGTGGGTCAGTCACCACAGACTTAGCGTCAAAGACAGTAAAGCGGGAAGATCCTCGAAGAGAAACAACCGTTGGTTCTCATCAACCAACACCGTCGCCTTTGCTGCCTATTTGTGGTGCGCATCTTGAAGTTGTTCCACAAATGGTGGGAGCTACGGTTTTAAGCCAACTCCGAAGGGCAGATGGTTTTTTTATGAGGAGGTCTTTCTTGGCAGAAATTCACTTGGAAGTTTACCATTGCCTGTAGAGAGGCGACCGCTATTAGACAAAAACTTTCTATTATTTCATGTTCATGCACGGAGCTTCCAATCTATACACTCCCGACTGGTAGTCACTACTAGAAATAAAAGAATTGCAATCGGTTTATGGAACATTTTTTTTTTTTTTTTTTGTAATTCGATTCCAAAACCATTTAATACCTCCGCCTACTGAAGAGCATACGCAGTAGTATACGTAAGTACATATGTATGTACGAGTAGGCATATTGAAATGTATATATGCACGACTATTCATATGTAAATATGTAAATTTCAGTTGGCGTGCAGATGTAAAAGGAACCTCACAGTATCTGCGTAGTGGAAGAAATTTATAGCAGTTACGCATTTAAGTGAGTAATTTGCCATTTTGTATTATTTTGTTTTGAAATAAAAGATCAATTTCTGTGTAAACAATAACAGCAGAAAAGGAGCTACCCTGCACCCGAAACCATTCCACATATTAATAGCCACACACTCACTTATTTGTGCCACATTAGAATGCACATACATACAAACATACTCGCGCATATATACATATTTATGTGTGGGTTTTAAGCACATGTGCCTCTGTCTCGAAATTGTGCAGAGGAATTGACGGTGCAAGTTTCCCAGATGCAGATCTCCAAGCCGAAGGTGGCTATTGTCGCAACGGACTGGTGACTGGTGATTGTGGCGCTGGTGCTCTCAGCCAGTTGGCTGGTTTGGTGACTGGCGCCAACGATGACACGTCCGGCGCTGCGACTGCCATTTAAAAACATAACAAAAACAAGAAACTCAAACTCAAAGAAAACTTAACTAACGTAAAATGCATGCAGCCGGGCAGCCATCATCAACATTGATGATGACGCTGATGTCCTACTTGAGTGGTTTACTTAGCTGTCTTATGAAAATAGAGTCATACGACCGAAGAGGTGCAGATGCACTCTAAGTAAATACATATGTATATATATATGTGGATGTATGCACAAACTCAAACACACTTACACTACTTCCATACTTATATACATATTTATACGCATGCAACCTGGATAATATCGGATCGCTTCGCATAAGATCGCTGGGCCATTCCTACCTCTGCTGCAGCTACTGCCACTGCTGCCTGTTGATGTTGGTTGTCGTTGTCTGCTGAGAAATGCACCAAAAGTGACGCGTCACTGTCAATAATATGCGGCGATCACACAGATGTACATACCTATGTGTATTTGTAATGAATGTACATATGTATGTACATAGGGCGATGTGATCGAGATGGAGAGATGAGACGATTGCCTGTCAGTTGGCTGATTTTTGCTGCTGCACTCGAGCTCGAAAGTGACTATTTGCGGTTGGGAATTTCATATTCATTCAACCATTTGATATCTGGCTGGGGCGATCTATGGCGATTAGAAGCCATCAGGGTGTTGTTAGTATACGGCTGACGGAGAGTCGATGCGTTGCATTTTATCGTTTCAGAAACTTCGATACAGACAGATGGATATTTCTGATTGTCGGCGCTTAAGTTCTACATACAACCACAAATCACTCAAATGGGCCGGTTTATTTGTTCATTTGCACATGCATATGAACTTACTAGGGTGGTCGCAAATTATTATGTCTCGCAGCATTGCAATTTCCTGTCGAAATTTGTTAATTTTTACGGAGAAAACCGACCGCAGACTTCTATCCACCTCCGCGACTGGCGAAAACATTAGAAAATTAGCCCAATTGCACCCAGAGGTTGCAGTGTGAATAGACATAACAGCGCATATTGGTGTAACGCTCGAATCAGCGCAAACCCCCACTGGCGGTATGTCCGGGTCAAAGGCTAATATGGACATGAAATATTAAATTATATACCTATGAAATGAGCCTTTTTTCAATTTCAAACGTTTATTAACAAAAAATTGTTACAAATTTAATCTTCAAAATAATAGTCATCGCTAGGGACACATTTTTCCCATCTCTCAGGCAATTTGTGGATGCCGCGCGTCTTTGGCTGCAAACCAATCATCAAGCCATTTGTTGGCTTCTTCGTGAGAATTAAAGCGCTGCTCGGAAAGTGAATGGTCCATCGATGCAAACAAATGATAATCGGAAGGCGCCAAGTCTGGTGAGTAAGCCGCATGCACCAGTGGTTCCCAATCGTACGTCTCCACCGATTCCCGGGTCGCTCTTGTTCGATGTGGGGGCGCATTGTCACATTGTCAGTTTATGCGACACCCAACTTCCGACCTTTAAAATCATGCTCATGTCTTTCAAACGTTTCGAAATAAGCTTCTATAAACATTTGATGAGCTTGAGAAGCGTTTTTCTTCAATTGAAAACAAAAAATCAACGATGTCCGCAAATCGTAGTTTGAAGGCACGAAGAGCGACATTTGCAAGAGCGACAAAAATGCATTGTCGTATGAAACGTAACAAACAATGGACTGAATATTGTTGACAGATGATAGACGAAAAAAACAAGACATTTGGGAAGGTTTAAAAATACTTCTAGCGACATCTAGGGATTAATAGCTGAAAGTCTCATTTCACAGGTATATACCTGGTAAAATATTTCCGTGATGGCGATCGCTTCTCATAAGCAACTCCGTAACTTTAAAGTAGACAAAAAAGCTGCAGGGCCTTACAATTGAAGGACAACAAGGAAGAAGACGTACCCCAAGAATTCGAGGAGAAGATCGGGCAAACACAGATAACAAAATTTTCGTGTCAATTATAATGTATTGTATATACATACATAAATATATATATGTATATAAATCATAATGGTATCTATAAAGGTATCGCATTAGAAGAAAATGGCTCTTTATTTCTGGCTGAGAGATTAGTAAATTGAAACTTAAAAGCATGTCTTACATATTTTTTTATCTTTATCTTTAAATACTCCTGCTACGACAGGCACCTTGACGCGGTGCAGGGGCTTAATCGATCTCAAAACGGATTCAGACACCGGACGGAATTGTCGTTCAGACGATAACTCACCCTGATGTCTGATATTGCTTCAGAGCGATGACCAAGAGCTGCCACCTCCTAATCCAGGCTGTTATGGGTCACCACGCCCATTGAAAGATTTGCAACCAGGCGGTAAATTCGACTGTAATATAACGTCGCCTCCTCCACAAAAGGCCAAACGGAGCAGTAACTATGGCCTTACCGCGACAAGATGCGCTAACGCGGCGGACTCATTGAGATCCCCAAAAAATTAAAGACTAACGAGAACAAGAACAAGAATAATAACAAAAACTACAACAACAAAAAGGGCAGCAGCAGCAAAAAATCTGGGCAAACATCCCCTCACCGGGCTCTCAGAGGAGGAAGTGTCGCACTTTAAGGAACACGCCCGTGAGGACGATGAACCATCAACCAGTCATGAGGTGTACCACGAACTAGCCTCAGAGAACAAGTGGGTCAGTCACCACAGACTCAACGTCGAAGACAGTAAAACGAGGAGATCTTCGAAAAGAAAAACAACCGTTGGTTCTCATCAATCAACACCGTCGCCTTTGCTGCCTAGCACAAGGCCGGATACCTGTCGGACCAGTCACTGATCGGAGGTGTCCTAGCAATGAGATCGGGAGCTATCTCCAGCGATCAGGAGCCAAAGACCTCTCAGGCACTCAGCGTCCGAGGAATCGTCCAACTCAAGCAAGGGGAAGGGTAAGTTTGGCAAATCATCATAAATCGTTTAACGCCAGAACAACGCTTCCAATTTCTGCAAATTTACTTACTTTGAAAAAAATAAATCTTTTTGCGAAGTTCATAGATCACTGGCCAATATTTGCTTCCAAAAAGGCGGCGTAACTAGCCATACAACGCGCTTAACAATCGATTTATTGCAATATTCAAGCCACCATTGACACCATACGGCCAGATTTATTGGAAAAAGTAGTGCAAAATTGAACTGATCGAATGGACTATGTAACTCGTAGCCGCGGGCATATATGCCGGATATCATATTAAAAAAAAAATTACCATGAAATTATCTTCTTCTTCTTGATTGGCGCGATAGCCGCTTACGCGATTTTGGCTGAGTTTAACAATGTGCGCTAGTCGTTTCTTTCTCATGCTAATCGGCACAGCTGGACAAATAAAATCAAGCCAGGTCCTTCTCCATCTGATTTTTCCAACGCGGAGGAGACCTTAGTATTACTCTGCTACCACCAGCTGGTACCTCATAGTGAAGCGTTTTATATTCGGACGGCATGACCCAGTCAACGAAGTCGCTGGATCTTTAATCGCTGCGCTATGTCTATGTCGCCGTAAAGCTCATCGTTCCATCGCCTGCGATACTCGCCGTCACCAACAAGCAAAGGTTCAAAAATCTTCCGCAGAATCTTTCTATCAAACTCTCCAAGGGACGCCTCACGGGGATAGCTCCAAGGGAGATCCTTCTAGAGTGTTAGTTTTATTCGTTGAGAGAGGACTTTACTGCTCAGCTGCCTACTTAGCCCAAAGTAGCACTTGAATTTATCATGAAATTATCTACCAGATTATAATAAAAAAATTCATTAAAATAATATTTTCGTTTTGTATTAATTTTAAATTCTCAAGCTCTCAAAAAACACCCGATATATACTCACATCCACTTAACGAATGCTCGGCTATTTTTTATATGGAAAAAATCACCCGACGGAGTCAGTAAAAAAATATAAAATATCAAGGCGATTTTTGAGTTACTCGAAACTCTAACAAAATTTATATGGCTGCGATACTGCATACCTAGAAATTTTCTAAAAATTCTGACTAAAAATTTTGAAATTTTGTTGAAAATTTTAGAGTTTTTGTTTTTAATACTTTTATGGCTTAAAAAAGTTATTAAAAATTAAATAAGAAACAAAAAATTGTCAAGACGTTCCTGTGCTACATTTATTTAACGCAGTGTACAACATAAGCGAGAAATACGGTTAGATAAAAATCGGCGGCAAAAGGAGAAAAGTTTATTTCGAAAGCAAAAAAGCGAATGACCAGCATTGAACTGAAAATTCAACCGCCCTAGTACGTAAACACATACAAACATACACACTCGTATGTGTGCACTCATGAATTTACGTGAGTTGGTCTTGTAAGTGCTTCCTTTCCCATAATTTTCTGAAAATTATTCGAATCAAATTACAAGGTGAGTCGCACTTTTGAGTGCTGTGCGCGATGATGAGCCAACCACTTCAGAGGACAAGCAATTATCTGCCTAAATCCATAACTAACAGCTCTAAAAAGGGAAGATGAAACCGGGTCAAATAAGAAGCTGGTGCATTCACATGATGAGTTGACGTATTGGTGCCGATGATGCAGACGCGGAAGCTGGTGCTACTGTCGCGACGAGTGCTGCGTGAAAGTACTTATGGACGTGCAAAGTACATACATACACACGTATGTACCTTTCGGTATAGTTACATGCACATACACATTCATACGCCTCAAGCTTTAGGCCATTCGATTGTTTGACGGCTGAATGGGATATTTCATCAAAAGTTTGAGTTTTAGTTGGTGAAACGTTTGAAAATGGCTATTTGTGGTGAGCGAGCAGGCATCGCACACACCCATCGATAGGTAATTGCTGAGGCGCCACCATCTCCCACATTACGCAGCAGTGGCGCAAACTGTTATGTCATCGGCTATGTGCTGCACAAAGCACAAAGTGTTGGTGCAGTTACATAAATTTGAAATATGCAAAGTGAAAATATAAATATTTCGGTCCCACGAAAAGAAAATTTAAGGCAATGCTGAAAATAAGTGAAAAGGAAAGTTTTGCCAATTGTCGTTTATGAAGCTCTGAACTCAAACGAAATATTTGAAATATTCGCATGAGACATATTAAGTTTTAAAAATATATTTACTATGTATTTTGATTTCCTTGCGGTACAGCGCTGGTGTACTGGCAGGCATAACTTCTTCGCTCATCGCAGTCTGCACTTTTTATTTGCTTAGTAAACATCGAGATCTTACGCCTCCGTTTTTCGTTTACTCACTGCAATTCAAAGAAGAACTAACTATGACACAGAATTTGTACTTTAAGTTAGAATAGAGCCATAAATATAAAATTAAATTTAATAGTTCCGGTTACGCATCTCTGAAAATGAGTTTATAAGCTACAAAAAAAGAGCTGCGTTGCTAGTATAGAATGATTCCATGTCAGGTGATCCAAGTATTTTAGTATTTATTTTATGGTTGTAAATTTTTCTGAAAATTGGTTGTTTGAGTAGGCTTTAGCATAAGAAAAAGTAAACTAAAAAGGGCGAAAAAGCATTGGCAACAAACCAGACACCCTGGAGACACAAAAAGTCAAATATCTACGGTTATTTTTTAACACTTTGATAATTTTTTTGTTTTATTATTATTTTTTAGGATGAAATATGCATTCAAAAACATTTTTCGTTTTTTGCCAAAGAAGTTAATTTTCTTTTAAATATTTTTAGGATTTTTTTATCATTTGTGGCAAACACTTGTCAGATTTTCTTCTCATTTTTTTCTGTTAATATCTGAGACTTTGCTCAGTAGTCCCCGAAAAATTCATACATAGTGAGACTTCATTCACTTTTCGAGTTACACTTAAATTCGTACAACTAGCAAGTGCAAAATGCCGTGTATCTGTTCACTAATATGGGATACGTAGCGACGCTTCAATCGATTTGCACACGGGAGTAATATAAAGGGTCTTCCAATAAGAGGTGTTATTTTGATCAAAGATCACTGGTTTCGTTGCTTGTGTGGCACGTAGCGCCGTCTTGTTGAAAATAAACGTTGTCCAGATCAATACCATCCAATTCCGGCCATAAAAAATCGTTAATCATCTCTCGATAGCGCAATCCATTCACCGTAATGTTGCTCCAGCTTCATTTTCGAAAAAGTAAGGTCCAATGACTCCGCCGGACCATAAGCCGCGCCAAACAGTTACACGTTGAGGATAAAGACGCTTTTCAACAATAACTCATGGATTTTCTGAGCCCCAGATCCGAAAGTTTTGCTTGTTGACGAAGCCATCGAGGTGGATATGGGCTCATCACTCAAGATGATTTTTCGATGGAATTCCGGATCATTTTTATGCATTTCAACGACCCAATCAGCAAAGACACGACGATGTCGATGATCGGCCGGCTTGAGTTATTGTGTTAACAGGACTTTATAAGCCTTAAGACCCAAATCTTTATGCAAAATACGGTGTAATGACGTTTGTGGAATGCCTAATTCCAAAGAACGACGAGGAATGGACAAACCTGGGTTTTCTTAAACACTTTCGGCTACAACAGCAATATTTTCGGCTGTTCTTGAGCGACGTGCACGGGTTTTATTCTTCACATCACTGACTTGTCCCAACAGCTCGAATTTTTTCACCAATTTCTGTAGTGCGGTCCGACAAGGGCTTTCACGATGACCCAAAAATGTTCGAGTTTTACGAACCGTCCACCACCATTTCTATAGTGAATTTTAAAATTTCAATGCTGTTTGTTGTTGTTTAAGGGTGTATCGTTCCATTTTTATTAATGGCTTAGTTTCTACTTGTCAAATATCAAAAAATGACAGCTTTAAAAGTGACATCTACCAAAATACGGGCTATTCAAAATGGCGCCTGTTATTGGAAAACCCTTTACTTGTACGAATACGTATGCTACGTACGTATTTGAATATCGCTCGAAAAATTATAGGAATCAACGTCCTCTGGCAGTAGATACCTGCTCGTTGGAGGTCTCAAATCGTGCCAAAACTGCGTTTAGTACTACTTAAAGAGTGCCAGACTGGTACTTCAACCATTTCACCTACCTACCTGCACTATGAAACGTTCAGGGATTATGGAGTAACTAATAATGAAAGAACTAAGACTAAAATCTGAAGAATGTTTTTCACAAATGACAAAAACAAGGAAAATTAAGTAAAGTTTATTCAAAAAAAATAAAAAATGATTAAATAATAAGGATTATTAACATTTAAAAAGAACCAGAAACCATATTTATTGAAAAGTACATTGAATTTAAATATTAAAAATTAACACATATTTACTTCACTTGATAACTATTTAAATTTTGATGAATAGTTGGTGGCAGCACTTCTCGGTAATTCTTTGAGATGCTGCTTAGTTAATACTGATCGGTGGTTGCCTTTCACGAATTTTTCAGCGTAATCAAATTATTCACATACGTGAATACCGTTGTACCGAATATTGAAATAATTCGACAAGCAACCTGTTTTAATTCAGGATTCTTCGATTCTGGTACAAATTTCCGAAATTCAGTAAACAAAGTCGACTTATATTTGAATTGTACATAGAGCTTGATCTTCTTGCATCTCTATTAATTTTGATTACAGAGATGCCAGATGCTTTTTGGGCCATAATTATGTTGGAAATGGAAAACTCTTACAAATTATGTTAATTTCCTATGGATGTTTAATATTGGACCAAACTTTTTTAATTCGAGGGAAATGGGCAAAATGTTTTATTTTTAATGTGCTTTTGGAAAAGTTGTAATTTAATTTGAAAACTAAATACACACTGTGAGAGGTCAAATAGTATTTTAGTTTTTCCTGCAATTCTACATTCAGTGTTTGCAAATCTTCCATGACTTGAGTCAAAAGCATTAAGTGGTTACTAGGGCGGGTCGATTTAAAAATCGCTCATTGCTCTGTGAAAATCCTATTCTGGGGATCAAAATAAGAAACTTTGCCGAAGGAACCATACCTCTAAAACGAATTCTGATGTCCTCCAACTTGGGTCGAACGAAAAATCCCACTTTGACCCATTTAGAGTGCTCCAATCGAGTACAAATGTATGACCGACCCACACTAACTTTGGACGGCCGATCCACCCATGCCAGTGGCACACCCCCTGGAACTCCCCTGGCGGGTTCCCCATACAATCATTTCAAAATATCACCATTTTTGGCCTTTACATGAGAAAAGAAACTAAAAAGTTCGACCCAAATTGGGGGACATCAGAATTCGTTTTAGAGGCATGGTTCCTTCGGCAAAGTTTCTTATTTTGATCCCTAGAATATGATTTCCACAGAGCAATGGGCGATTTTTTTGCCTCCCCACAAAAGACACTAAAAGTTCGACCCAAATTGGGGGACATCAGAATTCGTTTTAGAGGT
>JAYXIM010027840.1:0-38553 GCA_037575425.1 Anastrepha fraterculus
TTTTTCGCATTTTCGGTATAAAAAAGCACTAAATTTATTGCGAAGAGCAAATGGTTGGCAATACTGCGCAACTTGGAAAAACGTGACGTCACGTACTCTCTGATGGGCGCAATCTTCTTTCTATCATTCTTGTAAATTAAATTAATTGTTCGTTCAAAATATAAAAATTATATAACTTTCAGACCTAATTTGCGAACTAACGATTAAACTTTCATGTAAAACAAATAAAAATTTAACTCTTGAAGTTGCCATTATTTGTGAATGAACAAATTCATTTCAATAATCTAATATTCAAAACAATAATATTTCTGCGTTAACTAATAAAAAAAAATAGATTCTTGGTAAATACTGCTAGAGTGACAATTCTTGGTCGGATATAAATCTGGATCGTTCCGATAGCAAAGAACAGATTAACGTGGGAACATAGGACACAATCAACCGTTAGCTTTACTTAATAACAGCAGCCAAGCAGCGATCACATTTTGAATCAAACAGTTGAATCATAAGGTTTTGAATATTCTCTCATCGGGCCTTGACAAGTTTCATATGTAGCTCGTGGACGAATTTTTGCCGATTTTTCTATTCTTAGTCACTTTCACTTCTTGCCACAATTTCTCAAGAATATTTAGATCTGACAATTGGGAAAGTCAGGTCAGCATATCTCTGGTATTAATTTGAAACCATTAAATTGCTCGGTTAACAATCGTCGTCTTCAACAACCCATCGAATTATAAACCGAAAATATTTGAAAGAGTATATTGAAAAACGCCTATTTTGGTTTGAGTCTGATATAAAGTGCGAGGAACATACTTATATTACCTTTTATAGACTTTATGGGGTAGGTAGGGCGGAATTCGAAAAACTGCATAGAATAGCGAAAAAAATACTGTTCTAGTTGGAGCGAAAGAATTCAAGGGCAAGAAATACCAATTGATAGAAAGTTTTTTCTAATGACTGTCACTCCACGATAAACAATGGCATGCCTCCGACTGTATTTCTGAAATTAGAAAGCTCCTTATAAAAGACCGATCTGTGGTCATTCCAAGGAAAGAAAAAGTTTAACAATTATATAGTTATCTACTAGTTTTGCATCCGATCCGATACGCATCCGATTCGTGTGCTAATCTAATCAAAGTGAAGACATGGTTATGCAGATACATGCAAGTTGTTGTTGTAGAAGTTCATAGAAATATGCATTGTTCTAAGTGCTGGACAGTCTTACGGGAAATGTTGGATATACTCGGTCTGTCCCTCATTACAAATGACAGAAATAATTTAGAAAGATAGAAATAACTATGCGAGATGATGAGTTTGGCTGCAAATTCGTATTCCCGTAGGGAGTCAAATTTTCACTTTCGTAAAATGTCTTCGTTCTTTGAGGGTACACAGCATACTGCAAGTGTCAAGGTTAGCGCTCCTAGCTCTCTATGAGGTAAAAATGGTGTAAGAAAACTACGCTACTTTACAACTTTTCAGGCTGTCTAATAAATCTAAAATACAATCACTCACAACTAATTGCATGTTCTAGTATTTTTGCGCACGCTGTAACGCATAAACAAATACATAAATTGTTTTGTCTATAATGCTTTTGGCTTTTAACTTCAAGAATAAATAAAGAATGTTGCCTCTGAAATTAAGAACAAAAACAAAGCAACTCATAATTTGTTCATACACAACCAGTCACTAAACAATGCCACTGGCTGAGTTGAGCGCTTGTTTATTGTGCGCCCGTCACGTCCGTCCGTCATGAAATGCGGTGCGGCGAGTGGCGCGTGCTGCCAAAAGGCAAACAAAATTTAAAACTTAATACTAAACAAAATATTGTACAATTGTAGCACACACACACACACACACACATAAATTGGTTTATACATTTTATATTTAAACGATTTTGGGAGATGAAAGCAGCCACCTACTAAAAAAAAACCAACCAAAAACAATAGCAATGAAAAATCACAGCTAAAAACTATGTAGAATGAAATAATTTACAAATTGAAAACTTTCTATATATAAAATACAAATATGTAAACGATTCTCTATTTTAGTTTTCCAATTTGATCATCGCTAGTAACATGAAAAGCTGTGACATATGGCATCCGATAAAAGAAGTCGTTACGCGTGAATTGCTATCAATAAATCGCAACTGTCTCACCAATGCATGGCGTCCTATATTGCACACATACTTACATACACGCATACATATGTATATACGGGGTGATGGCCTTTAATTTTACGATGCTCTCAGCACGCCAGTGGTTGTATGTATGTATGTGTGTGTGGCATGTTTGCATGCTTACAGCCCACAATACGCACAATTAACCCGAATCAGTGGCAAATGTCGCATGGCAAATAAACAAAACAACTTTTTACAAGCTGCACAAACATGCATACACACAAACACATTTGCACATAGACACATACATACGTAGAAAGAAAAACATGAGAAAACATTGGAAAAACATAAATTGAGCAGATAACATCGCCCTATGTCAGCGTTGCAAAAGAAAAACTTTGTCTTTGAAAAAATTGCCTTTCAAAGAGAAGGAAAATGCATTCGAATGTGTTGAATGAAGAGGTTTGTTAACAGTAAAATGGGCGTTTAGAAAGCAGCAGCCACAAAGAAGCAGGGTGGGACAAATATATGAATATTTCAAAGGCTTTTTATTGAAAGTGTGAGAAAATTATGAGGATATGTAAATGTCAAAAAGCTAAGAAAAGATCGCAGATCATAAAATATAGAAAGTACAAATCATTTCGAAGACTATTGTAACTAAAAGAAAAACAAAAAGCAAAATGCAGTACAACAACAAAGCAAAAATTAATAGAACATATTTAATTATATGCAGAAATGGCTGAACGAAATTTTTTCGAAGTAAAAAAATAAGTTGAAAAAACGAAACACAAAAGTAAAACAATTAAAAAAAGTAAAAAAATTAAAAACAATGGAAAACAAAAGTAAAAAAAGAACAAGTTAAAAAAAAATTTAAAAAAAAATAAAAAGAGTATGAGAAAGTATGAATATCACAAGAAGTAAAAAAACAGTATGAAGTAAAAAACGTATTAAGCGGCAAAAAAACTTAAACTAGGCATGGACGCAAACCCATGAGAAATTCACTAGTCCGCAACTAGTTGTTTTCGAAGTAGTATTTAAATGAATGGCCAGTGTTTGCACTGATATAATTCATCAGTAATACCTCAACACTCATAATCTGGCAAAAAACTTAAACTAGGCATGGTCGCAAACCCATGAGAAATTCACTAGTCCGCAACTAGTTGTTTTCGAAGTAGTATTTAAATGGATGGTATGCATCAGTAATACTTGAACACACATAAAGTGGAACAAATTATTTCCACTAATCTGAATTTCACAAGCAAAAAAAAGTTTGAAGTAAAAACAAACTATGAAGTAAAAAAAGTATTAAGCGGCAAAGAAAACTCAAATTAGACATGGTCGCAAACGCATGAGAAATTCACTAGTCCGCAACTAGTTGTTTTCGGAGTATTATTTAAATGAACGGCCATGTGTTTGCACTGTTGCAATGCATCAGAAATACCTCAACACTCATAATCTGGAACAAATTATTTCCACTAATCTGAATTTCACTAGGACAAGAGTCTCATCAGGTTAAAAACGAAACAATCTTTCTCATATTTTATATTCAGCAACACTCGTGTAATCATAAGCATTTTTTACCTAGTAATCCAAATTGATTAACAACGTGCAAGTAACATAAATTGCCATAACGAAATCTAGAACAGAACAACACTAGCAGCTGTATGCAGCTGATTGATGCAGACCGCTCCACCAGCACCTCAGCACCGCAGCCGTCATAGAGATGGCTAATAAAACCTGAAAGTATATGGATGCATGTGTGTTTATGAATTGGAAAAAAAAACAAAAAAAAACAAAAAAATTACGAAATACGAGTGCAATTTAATCATCATTCAATGCATCTATGTATGTATTTCCAGCAAGCCATGTAAGCGCAAACTACTTAGGCCGGTGTTGCGGCAATTTATGGCATTGATGGCCCTTTGGCGTTGAGGGGCTGTGTTTAGTTGGTTTGTTGGACACACGAACGGCTACAAAGTGCAATAGTTGGGTGAATAAACAATGCAATGCTTTATACATATGAAAAGGCATACATATTTACATATGTGTGTATGCATGCAAATCCACGTGCGCGCCAACAACCCCTTACTTGCCATAAGCAAAATTATTTCTCATTTATTTTGATTAATTTTCGTTTTTTATGACAGCCAAGCGCATTGGTGCTAATTTTAGAAACTCATATAAGACGTCAATAAATTGGGTTTGGTACGAAAGAAAATAAAAAAATGGAGAATTCAGGCGGCGGGAACGCAATAAAAAAGAAAAAATATTATAACAGCTTAATAGAGCTCAGCAATTCATGGAAAGGCGCTTATCAAAGCACTGGGAGCTGTGAATAAGAAGCTAATTTTGAAAATATTTTTGAATGACAAAAAAAAAGTAAAATCTTAATTCTTCTAAGCAGCCACATATTTAATTTAATATCCCAATAAAGTCGTTCATTCCGGATGTTCAATTCTTTTTTGATTAGAATTTTTTCCAATAATCCACTTTACGTGCAACCGCGTCGAGTTCATTTCTCTATCTCCGCCCCCACAGGCAAATGCTAAAGTGCGTGTAATGTAAACAATTAATAAGCAACTAGTTTGTTTTTTTCCACTTTCATTATAAACTAAAAGCGCCTAAGACGTATCCGTAAACATTGCATTTGCAGCGTAGAACATTGACTTCACATGAGGCTAAAAATAAAAATCATGGCGAAGGTTAATAAGACAATACTGAGAAAGTGGATGTTTCAATATAAATAAAGCTGCAATTGATGTCAATAAATGTGGGGAAAAGTAAGTGCAGCATCCAGTTGCATGAATATGCACACATACGAGGGTGCGCCGAAAAGTATTTTCTTGCACAATTCAACGAAACAGTACAGGGTTAATTAAGGAGTTCAGTGCTCATAGAAGCTGTGATCAACAGAATACGGAGATCGTCTTTGAACACAACTTCAATGCTCACAATGTTTACCCCAGGAGAGGTGAAAGGGCATGTGACATCGTTCCAAGCCGTGGCGAGAATTTAAATTTCATAGTCGACTGAAAAATTGACACTGAAAGAGGATCTGGCGTCTTCTCTCAACAACTCAACTCAACAAAAAAGTCTACAGATTACTAGATATTTGTAATTAACATAGTATCAACGCTGGTGAGCGTAATGGACCTCGCTACTTCGAAACAGGCTGGACCTTTAAGTGATCAACAACTACCTCAAAATGTGTTCAAGAATGTCGAAGATCCCTAAACTACTATCCCTACGACAGCAGCACAGCGTCAAACCCGGAAACAGTTGCATTCGAGAGAATTTGGAAGCGGACGCGCACAAGGAAAGGATCTGATATCAGACTTCGGGAAAACGAGTCCAAGCACACATATGCATTCCACTATTCTAGCTGTTTTCACTAGTTGAGAGGCTTGAATCACTAACAGCTCACAGACTCATTTGAACATATAATATCGTGCGCACTATGACCGGATAGTCTCCCTCATCAGAGCCCTTTATGAGAACTTCGAATTGGCTGTGCTTCACAACGGCAAGGTTGGTAAATCAAAGACAAAGTAAATAGGTCACACGCTTAGAAAACCATCAGATACCATCGGAGAATGGCACTGAACTGGAGCCCGCAAGAAAACAGAGGTCGCGGACGGCCAAAGATTACTTGGAGAAGGTCGATGTTGCGCGAGTTAGCAGATGCCGACAACACACGGGACGCCCAGCCCAACAGCCCAGAACCTGGTACGACGGAAGCGTCTTGTGAAGGCCCTATGCTCCCGCGCAGAGTCAGTAATGATATAAAAAAGACAAACATTAGATGAACGAAGAGCTTGGCAAGACGCGCGACTACTAAGAGGATTACTAACTCCATGCACTAGATTATTAGCCATATGGTCACGAACTTCTGAACACCGTTTAACGATTTCGAAAATATATGCTATAGGTAAGAGGCAGAACTACATAGAGTTCATTCAGCACTTTCTGTGTGAATACCCTGTACTTCAAAGATTTAAAGTTGTTTGGGATTTGTAGCACTTAGGCACAGGCTCGCACATGGAATTCGTTAAAAGATCGGTATAGTTTAAAGACATGTGAGGATAGGGATTGGCTACTTGGCGGGCATTTTCTGAAACTAAAAGCTTTCTTACATGAATATTTTAGAACTGTAGAGATAAGGAATAGGAAGAAACAGTTGAGCACTTCCTTTACAAGCTAAACCAGCCTTAACTAAAATCAGAGCAGGTTTTTTAGGTAAATTTTTTTTTCAATTCGCTGACGGAACTGTTTGGCGTGGGGATGGAACCAATCCTACGCTTCATAAGAGCCACAAAATGGTTCCACGAAGAAAAATAAATAAGGTTCCCGTATCGCTCAGTGGTAGCACAACAAAACCTTTAAGGTCTAAAGGAGTTGGTCGCACAGACCGACTACCACGATAACCTAATCTAACCTAAGCAGTTCGTCTAAGCTAAGTTAACTCAAGGATAGGTCGCTGTGACTCTTTAGCCTACTTGACTATTTACTTACTGCAAGGGCATTGAAAATTTACTAATCTTGCTTTTAGATGGGTATCCTGTTTAAGCATAACTGATTGAAAATGCAGTCAAGTGACCATTTCAAAGAAATTTCCAGCGATATTTACCAAGCTTATTTTGCGTCGACCTTTGCTCGAAATTAAAACCCACTTGCGACACAGCAGGAGTTAAAGCACAATCGAAGTAGGGGAGTTCTAGACACTTCAATTATGAATGAAGAAATCCCAGATAGGGATTATCAGACAAAGGGTCTTAACGGCTTTTTGGTCGCAATTAAAATCCCCTTTGCAACACAGCAGACACGTAAGCCCAATCAAAGTAGAGGACTCCTAGAAGGGAATTACAAGCAAACAAATCCAATTGGGTATATCAGGCAAACAAGCTAAGCTACTTTTTTCGACCAACTTCCTTCGAAGACAAAGAGTTAGCAGCGGAAAATATAATTGAATCGAGAGTTTGATGCTTATTCAAAACAAAAATTGGTCAAAAATGGCTCACATGAAATTTTTTCCCCCAACCGAGCAACGCTGCAGCATACAAAAGCGATTTGTGCTGGCGAAACCTAGCCTAGGAGTTGAGTTAACTTTAAGACATTTTTGTGAAACAAAGAAGTAATTTCTTGCGATCATGACAAGCCTCTATTTGTGGAAGACAGTGGAAAAAGCTGATAGATTAAATTAAAAGAAAATAAAGCAAAGTCTAATTAAAAAAATGCTAGTTTTCTAAGTTCGCATACTTTTCCAACCACCCTCGTGCACATTCGGGCGGGTCTCAATGGGTGCTTAATAAACGTTGGTGCTGAAAGATAAAAACCATGTCAAAATGACTTATATACAGTTAGAAATGAGCAGCAGAAATCGATTGCCTTAAGATAATTATTTAATGCGTACATTTTGGACTTAGTTTAGCTAGTCGTGATCAACTAGTGAATATCGAGTGCAACTGTCGTTCGAATTTAATAAGTTTAACTGCTTGAATATCTTGCTGATTTGCCTACTAAAAACTGAAAAATTAAAAAATCCAAGAGGTTGATATACTAAATTAGGGTGGACACAGAAGAAATTAGTAGTTGGGACCATTAAAGGTAGGACTATAAAGGACTGCTACACTTGTGATTAAAATTCTATTTCGTTATTGTTATTTTCAACATAAGACGAATTTTCTTGACAGACTAACAGGTTCAATTTGGATAATTTCTTTTGTTTTCAAAGAAAATGAAGAAATTAAGAACTCTAAAGGGGGTATACAGGCAAGTAATTAATCAAAACTGCTCTGATATTCGAATCATTAAATGCCAAGAATTAAAAATGGAATTTATATAAGCTCCTCCACAAAAATTTTTTTGGAGTAGCTGCCCCCAGATAACCAATCATTTACTTTTCATTTAGAAAATTGTCAAATCACAAATCAGAATTTTACTGTTAGTTTTTTCATTCGTCTATGAAGTAATATATGGATAAACCGAGTGCTCGAAATCAATAAGGAAGATCTTTCAATAGCCATTTCCATGGCAGCCGGTTCAAAGTATCGGAATGACCCGAGGTTTTTCCCGAACAACGGCTGCCGCTCCGGTAAACAAGCCCTATCTAGTGCGCTGAATCTCACCCCTCGTTTATAGTCGCCTCTTTTAGATCAGCGCCATAGAGAGTTGAAACCCATTAAACTATCGTCGGATCTATGCAATCTAGATGATCACTCCAAAAAAAATTCTTAATTGAGTGGTTCATTTTAAGCCCTTACAACAACCGCAGTGCAAAATAAAGAAACAGTTGAGAGCCTCAGTAAGCTTCGTATTCTTCATTCATTGAGTGTTACAACGCATTTTCCAAAATCCTTTGGTAGCGCCTTGTCCGCTTCCTAAATTCCCGAAACACCACCATGTTCCAGAAGCCAATACGGATCGACGCTGTGCTGTCAAAGACATAAAGGAATTTCGTATACGATCTCGAGTTATTCGAGTCTTTATCGCCCTAATCGCGGTCATAATAGTGTGCAAAGAAATCGAGTTTGGAGGGAATGCGTTTCAGCAATGCTCATCAGCTTTGCCGCTAGACCAGTTGCAGTGATCTAGGCTTGAAAAACGGTGAAGTAGTCCGAAAGTTTACAAGCTTCTCTGCATTTTTGAAGTATATTTGATTATTGAAATCTCCCACCTCAGTCAAATCTTCGTTACCAGAACGACCCAGCGAAGTTACTGTATTCCGCAGCATTTCCGAAAAATGTAACGAGAATGTTTTATGTTGATGCAACAGCAACAAAAGCATGGAAAACTCATCGTCACTTGGAACGACATCAGTTTCTTAGTCACACTTTTGGGTGAAGTGAACATCAAAGTTGTATCTTAAGTCGATTCTCGTGATTTAATGGTCACAGCTTCCATATAGTACTGTGTTCTGTTGGACCGAGGCAATGGAATCTTTTGTCTGTAAGCCGTTCTGCGCTATTAGATACTCCTTTTCTGGGAAATTGTATAGAGTCAAGACCAACTCTCAGAAAGTGTGACCCTTTCGACATTTTAAATATTTATTACGTATAATTTGCGCTTACACAATTTTTGGGCTTTTAGCCGAGCTCCTCCTTTTATTTGTGCTGTGCGCCTTGATGTTTTTTTATCATAATTAGTGAGACCCACAGTTTTATGCTGCCTCCGAACGGCAGATGATTTTTATGAGGAGCTTTTTCATGGCAAAAATACACTCGGAGGTTTGTCATTATCTGCCGAGGGGTGACCGCTATTAGAACAAAATATTTCTATCAATTTGGATTACGAGCGCGGATCTTACCGATTCGTGATCATGCACCTAGCCTAGGACGGAGTTTTTAAGTGCAAAATTGTATTATTGAGTGATGAATTTCTGAAACTGTGGAGCTTACAGCCTTTGAAAAAGTGTAAATTAAAAAAATATTCCTAAAAGTCCTGTAATTCACTTCCGGGAGACTTTCAGTGCAGTTGCCAGAAAGTATCAGTGAAATTCAAACGGAGGTAAATTACACAACCTGGTCGAATATTATTCGGAATAAAACAGAGCTTCAAAACATTTTTTTCGACCAACATTTTACCGCCTCCGAACGGCAGATGGTTTTATAAGCAGTACGAAGTGAATTGAAATCACATTTATTTGGGTAATTTCAGCGAAATAATCGCAAGTAAAAAAAAACGACAAGTCTATAAAATTTAATATATCAAATTAATGAGACAGGCTCACATTCATACAAACGCAACAGCCGATACTAAATTGTAAGTAATTTTATTTCTACTGATATGCGTCAAGCAATGGTGGTGGGGTCAATGGAATCATAAAAATTTCATATAAAAACAAGATCGAAAAGATAGAGAAGCGAACGGCAATAATAAGAATATTAAAAAACAAATAAAATACGAGAAAAACGCGTGCACTGCCTCACATACGAGCGAGCAACACGCAACGAGGGGGAAAACTGTCGATTGTTGGCCCATTGGCTCCTTGCAAATTTCATATCGTAAATATGACCGCAAATACAGCAAACACTTGTTGCTACTGAGTATTCATTCAATAGCTACTGTTCCTGCTGCTCAGCTCCAAAAATAGCTGCGCGCTTATGCCACTTGGAAAGAATACCGACAGCCAGCCTCTAGTCCGCAGTGTCCAGTCCAGTCTGGCTGACACAATAGAAGCGCATTTGAAACAAATAACAAACAAAAAGAAAAAAAAAACCTTTGTGTAAATGTGTGAATTTCTTGAAAAACAAATAAATTGCCAAACAAGCGAAAAAATCCGCTTGCAAATACGAATGGCAAATAACATACAATCGACAATCAGCAGGAAGGAGAGACATAACCAGCGCATTAGTCATAGGCGCGCATAGGACGTCACTGCAACGGGCTGGGCAGCGACCGCAAATTGTCGCTGTTGCGGCCTGCACGTCTCAGCCGATGCAAATTTCCATTAATGCCGCCGAGTCAAGACTTGCACGTTCGAGTCATCGCCACATTTGTGTTCATATGGACGTATATATGTATGTATGTGTGAACATTAGTCCAGCCGCAGTCAGCTGCCTATTTTGTGCCCGGGATGTCTCTGCATTGCGCAGCGAGATGGAATTGCAACGATAGCGCATATCACCACTGACTGGATTGTATAGAAAAAAGGCTGAACGCCTTGGTGGTTTGGGGTCGGTTGAGGATGAGGGTGAGCGGGCTGAGGTGACGACGCTTGTAACTGCAGTCATAAATATGAAATTATGGCAGCATTGCACTTAGTTCTAAACTGTTGGCGTAAAATGTAATAAATCTATGAGCGTCGTCATGAGTCGAGTGAGGGACAAAAACACACACAAACACAGAAAAGATATGAAGTTAGATAAGAAGGGGTGGAGGAAAGTGCGTATTGTTGCGCCCGACGCAGTATTAGACATAACCAAGGGGTTGTTGCCCCGTAGCGATTTCAAATATTTGCTAAATAAGTAGTGGTGCTAGCCATATAAAAAGTAATTTCTTACATCCATTATTTACAATGAGTGCTAATAGCGTACGGTTCGGGAAATGGGAAAGTTAAGCACGAAAATTGTCATAACCTCAAATGACAAACTGATGCCAAGAGTATAGTTTGGAAGCTTATAAGGCTATATATACCCACAGACTATATCAAAGCGCTTGACTATCAGTTTCTATACTCAGAGCTCCCGGTGAGAAACCAAGACTGGTGCTGCCGGATGTGTTGAGAAAAATTTCAATTCTTTCCTCTCTTAGATGTTATGTTAAACAAAATATGGACCACGGAACCCTGACTTAAGACTTAAATAGACAGGCCTGGCACAAAATGAATGAACACAGAAAAACGTTCCTCATGTACCACATCTCGACCGACATTCATTAGTACAGTAGTTGGTATCATCACCGGGCACCGGCAAATGGGAACACATGGGAGGCGTATGAAACCCCATTCTAATGACCCCTCTAAGTACCGATTTACACGGGGAAACATTTTATTCGTGGGAGAAGAACGGAAAGAAAGAAAATGGGGAAGAGAGATGGATTTTTGTTTCCCGTACTGGCGACACGCTTTGTGATTCTTATTCGTATTGTCAAATTTAAAGAAGTAAACCTCAAAAGCAACGAATGTTGCCGAAAACAGTTTTGCCCGCGTGTGACAGCGAATGAAACATCAAAAGAGAATTTCTAGTGTATCTCTTCCAGATGTCTCTGCGTGTAAATCGGGACTAACGATTTTTGTCGCAGCTGTAAGAAGGAGGAACTGGAAAGTGTTGAGCATTTTCCCTGCCAATATCCCGTAGTTGCCGGAAGGCGACATCGCTCTCTGAGTTCTTACTACTTCGGATGTCTGACAGACTTGGCACCAGCAACCATCCACAATAACTCCTCGTTTATCAGAGAAACGAAGGTGTTTCAAGACATCGAGAATTTAAGCGGGAAACTTCAACCCAAACAAGTGATATCACAATGGACATCCTTGCCAAAGTGGGTCCCTCTACACTTTCATGGAGAGTAGCAATCACAGACACAGAACCTAACCACTGGAAAACAAATAAGAAAAGATGACGCAAATACTAAATTACAGCCTGTAGTGAGAGCCAAAAGGAAATCAAGGCTCTGAGATGCAATGATATATCCGCAAAAGTTATACAGGTACTTAGTGAATTGAGACCGAGCTTTAACAAAATGAAGAAAGTTTGAACTTTTTTTAGTCACTGAGGCAGTGTGACTGATTCGCGGGTCTGCAGATCATTCAATGAATCCAAAACCAGCACACGCACTTAGCGGTAAATTGGAAGTGGATCAAGTTGCTTGCGAACAAAACTCACAGCTGTCCTATTGTACTGTCTGGACGAGCTTTATTTCTATATGAATGCAACTTCGGCTAAATTTAGATAGATCATTTTTGAAATACAAATGGACAATTCGTGGAGCTCTTCGGCTTTTGATAAATCTAGCAAAAATTAAGGAGAGTAACGCAGCTATTTTTCTACTATACAAATTCTGGCACTTACAGAAGGCCTTCATGAAGAGAGTATAGGTCCTCTTATGCACGAATCCGCAACATAACCTAACTTTTCAACGTGTCTCTATCCAAGTTTCTTCCTTTAGATCTTAGATATGGATACTGAGAAACTATAGGTACCGATAATTGATCTAAAGGCACATAGATGAAATATTCAATCACCCACAAAAGGTGAAACAGGTACACAAAGAGCAACGGAAAGACGGCGAAGGCACTACAAACCCGTCTAGACCGAATTGAATAGAGATGTTAGTCTAATTCTGCAAACCACTCTTATTATACAACGAGTAAACAGGCAACTAATTGCGGATCGGAGAATGCGCGCCAGCACAAACTCTATGCCACATAAAAATGTATGTGCTTTAAAGAGCTAAGAGTTACTGCAGGTCACCTGCTGGGGAAGAGCGTCACTTTGGTTCATGGAGCTTTCCTTGAAAATGTAACGTTTTCGAAATGCCCAAACTCATACTTTTGGAGGCATTTGGGCAACAGCTACAGTTCATATCAATCTTATAGCGCCTTGTGGTTGGGCGGCAGGAAACTGAGCAGACCGAAGCTTTCAGCTTTACAAAGGCCACAAAGTGGTTCGAGTAGTTGTAAAGATATCCACCCACCTTGGGTCTGTCGATGCAAAATAAAAAAAAGTGCAAAAAGTAAAAACAACAAAAAGAAAATAGTAGCCTGAGTTGCACTTAAATGCAGTTGGTAGCTTCGTCACCTTGCAGCAGGCAAATGCAAGTATTCTTTCAGTAAACCAATTAGTTTAATAGCCAGTAGGCAACGCGCCAGCTTGTCAGTCAGCCAGTCATGCATGAATGTCATAAACGAGAATTCTTGTTATGTGCCACGAGACAGGCGATCCAATAGCCATTTGGCGGCTAGAACTTAACGAGCCATTCACATACACAAGTTTCCACCAAATGGCGCCTACAAAAAAATATTAAGTAATTAAACCATTATTGGTGTAGTTTACTTAGCAAGAAGAGCGGAATAATAAATATAGCAACTACATATTTTATAAAAACAGCCCTTGAAAGGCAAACACACAAAATACTCGTACACACACCGAAACACAAAATGTGTTTTATTTGCCTTTGCCATTAGCAAAGAGTTGGAAGAGACTGCTGAGCAAATGTAAAAATAGGGGATATTAGCATGCAAACATACATACATACTCATGTGCATATAAGCACACACACATATACACATGCAGACTAATTTAGTACGTCTGTTGAACACCACTAAGCCAGCTGGATCAAATAGCTTAACAGAACCGAGTAAAAACATAAATTTATTACATAAAAACAGCTGAGCATTACTATGAAGCGCCTGCTAATTTCCGCACCAGGCATAAAAAAAAAATGTAAATGCTATAAATAGCTTAAAATTATTACTCCGCACTATACGTAAAGGTATAGGTGAGAAAAAAAGCAACCAACTAAATAATAAATTCAAGCAATTTCACTATCAATTAATGGACTTGCACAAATAACGAACTGCAGGCGAAAGCTATCAAACGAGGTCTCAATAACAAAACAATGTTCAAAGTGCAGAGAGGCGCCCAGTATGGAGAGGAGGAAGAGAAGTGAAAAATGATATTCATAAGTCGATGTGTATGTAATCACATAATCATGTGACGCATTCACACTTCGATTCAATTGTTAAATACAAATTTCTATTGACATTGTGCCCATTCATGACAAAATAAGGGCTTCATATGCAACAAAAACAAAAAAAAAACGAAAATTAATTAAATGCTTCATTTTAGGGTCACTTGACATTTGATGGCATGCCGAACGAGTAAATTATTGCCCCGCTCACTTGTTTGAATGGGGCACGCACTTTTTATTAATTCAATAACTCGTGCGTGCGTGTAGGTCAATTATATTAATTTCATGTTGACCCAGGTTAGTGCTGACAAAAGTATTTGAACACGCGTAAACTAAGCAATGGAATGAAAAAAATAAATAAATATCATGAAATAAAATAAAGCAAAGCAAAGCAAAGTCATAATAAGTAATATGATGAAAGTAGATATAATGCAATAAAATAAATATAAATTTTAATAAATAATTAAATAAAAATGCAAATTAAAATGAAAAAATATAAATTTAAATTAAAAATTCAATAAAAAAATTAAATTAAAATTAAAATTAAAAAAAAAAACAAGTAAAAAATTAAAATTAAAATAACGAAAAACTGAAAATAATAAATAAAATTTAAAAAATTAAATTAAACTAAATACTAAATAAAATAAAATACAGTAGGAAAAAAATTTAATTAAAATAAAATGAAATAAAATAAAAAATAAACTCAAATAAAATAAATAAAATAAAAAAATAAAAATACAAAAACTAAAAAAAAAATGAAAAAAAAACCAATAGAAATAAAAACAAACAAATAAAAATATAAGAAAAAAATAGAAATAAAAGCAAACAAATAAAAAAAGTAAAAAATAAAAAGAAGTAATATAAAGTAGGGGAAAAATAATTTAATTAAAATTAAATAAATACAAACAAATATAAATAAAATAAAATAAAATAAAAAGAAATTAAAAGTAAATTAAATGTAATAAAATAAAGAAAGATAAAATAAAACATCATGTAAATAATATGAACTATAGTAAAATATATTAAAACTACAAAACAAAAAAAAATTATTCAAAATTTAAATTACTAATTTAAATAAAATAAAATTAGATACAATAAAAGAGAGAAATATAAACAAAATAAAATAAGTTAATTAAGATTAATTACCATAAAATAAATGAAACAAAATGAACTAAAATAAAAATAAAATAAATTAAACTTAGTAAATAAATTTTTAAAAATAAAAAAAAAATTAATGAATTTTATATAAAAATAAAAATAATATAAAGTAAACGACAGATGAAGTATAATGTATAATGTATATAAAAATTAATAAAAGATAATGTAAATAAATAAAAGAAAGCATGTGATAAAATTATTCTATTAGAGCTAACGACTTGAGCTTCCAGGTAGCTTCCCAAAATTTAATTGTCTATCCAAATTGTGAATATAACCTTTTAAAAAGGATCTTCGAACATTATGACCCCGCCCCGGGTGCCCAACCGAATGTTTTAAAAAAGATGCCTGAAGGAGGGTTAAAAAAAATTAAATTAAGTATCATAAAATAAGATACTAATAAATACGCTAAAATATGAGAAATATGAGAAATATTAAAAAAATATAATTATATTAAATTAAATTATAAAAAACATGATACAATAAATAAAAAAATTAATGAAGAAAATAGAATAAGATAAAATGAATGAAATAAAAATAAAATTAAATGAAATAAGTAAGGAAAATAAAATAAAATTATATCTAAAATACAATAAGAAATAATCCAGACACGACGTGCGGCTATAACTATAAATAATGAATATTTAATTTTCTCTGCATACCCATTTAAATTAAATATTGGGAAAATCCAATATAAATTCCAATTCAAAATAATATAGTATTTTTTAGCTGTATGAGAACTCTCTACATTGATAACTTCATGGTGAAAGAATTTCAAAGATGAGCTCTTTCACAGACCGACAGAATCAACCGATGTCACATGAAGTATGTTTACAAAAAAACTGAGATTGTGTTGGTGATATACGAAAAAATCTACCAATGACACTTCGTTGCCGTCTGAAAACTGATTGGACGAGTGTGTAAATGCATGTGAAATGATCGGTCAGAATTCGGCTGCCGAATCCCTAGGTGACGTAGCAGTCAAAGTTCTATCATACTTGAATAGCTATAGTTTGGCAGCTTAGAATGGTAAATTGTGTTGACATTTCTGTTCAGTACCGTTGGGCAAGTCATCATGAATTGGTTAACGCCAGAACAAACAGAAAAAAAAACTGTTCGCGAAGTTCATAAAGCACTGTCGGCATCATAGGTCCTTATTTCTTCTCCTCGAATTGAGGAATGGGTTGCCGTTATGGTGAAAGGCGAGTATTATCGTGCCATGCTGACTAAATTTTGTTTCCAAAAACTAATCAATTAAACATCGATGACCTACACTGCGCTAAATAACCTATTTATTGTAATATGCAAGCCACCGTTAAAGCCACACGACCAAATTTATTGGAAAATTATCTCAAAAATTAGACTAATCGAATAGACCATGTAACTCGTAGTCATGGCGAATATATGCCGGATGCCATATTAAAAACTAAAATCTATGAAATTATCTGCCAGAATATACTTTAAAAAATTCATGGCATCAATTTTTATGTTTCGAATTATAATTTTAAGTTCTCAAGCTCCTAACAAACACCTAATATAAGGCAAAATAAACCTAGAGTAAAATTAAGAAGAAAAAAAGCAATAAAAATTTACAAAAAAGGACAAAGAAATGAGATATCAAATATTGCTGCATATGAAGAATAAAATCTTAAGGAATAAAATAAAAGAAAAAGTAAAATAAAATAATATAGTAAAAAGTTTATTTAAATTAATATAAAGACAAATAAAATAATAAATAAAAAACATAAAATAAAATAAAGTAATAATAAAACGCAATAACACAAAATGTCTCTGAAAATAATATAAACTCTAGATGAGCCTATTCAACGCCGATACTGGCGCTATAAACGACAGTTGGTTCTACGTCATAAAACTTTATACCGGAAATATTTCTAAAAATTCTGATTAAAAAGATTGCTGATTAAAAATTTTGCTGAAAATTTCTTGAATGTTTCCTTAAATTTGCATAATGTTTAAAATCTGAATTTATATGGGTTTTATAGGAGAATAAACTGTATGGCATTTTCATAAAAGATATAAAAAATTTAAGTGTAAAATATTTATTAAAAAAATTTAAATAAAAAAAAAAAATTTATTAAAAAAAAAATTAAATAGGAAAAAAAATTAAATAGAAAAAAAATTGTCCAATCCTTGCAATATGTCGCGTTAGTATTATGGTGTACATCCATTTACTTATTATTACCATCTTCACTATATAGTACACCCCCTCACCACTCCATTATCCCTACAAAGAGCCATGTGAATCTTGGATTACGCCAAATCAAAATCTGCTTTTACGTGTATGAGCTCGTTCAAGACGTTTGCCATTTTCTCTTTGAAAGCTGCAGTGAACTCACATCACGTTGCTCTTAATACAAATTTCACCTTAGAAAACTGATAGAAGTGATTTTCAACAGAATTTACTACCACCTACATGCTCAAGTTTAAATAGCGACAATACAAAATAACAAATATTCGCCCTCAATATTATTTAGCTTAAATGAAACGGCTTGCCCATAAATCAGAAAATATAGAAAAGTCTAGCCGGATCATCACTAAATCAACTAATTTCATAGTATTAAGTCTTATGTGCGTTCAATGGAGAATTTCCTTATTAATTATACAATTCGCTAGTTATTTCTAGTCCCCTTCGATCGACTGCTATATTTAAAATTTTGTATAGAAAAACAATTTCTATACCTACTCCCACATACTTTTACATTCAAAGATAAAATATTGCCAGCTGCTTATCTACAGCAAATGTGAAATCTGAAAATTTTTTGAAAATTTTTTTATTTATTTATTTTGCTGCTTTAGTGTTTCTCGGTAGTTTTGATATTTACACTTTTGTGATCTTGCTTCTGAGCTTTGTGAGATTTTACAATTAGCAAGGTGCTAAAAAGTATACTCTTCGCATAAATCAACAATTCAATTCACATAAATTAAATTTTATTAGTGTTTCGTGTTGAAGTTAATACTTTTCATGTGCGGCGGTACTAAAGCGCGGTAGAAATATTTTACTTTACTCTTGGCATAATAAGTAACTGTGTCACATTTTTTATAAAGGGCCACAGCTCCAGTCATAAAGTATTATACAGGGTCTTGCAAGTACGATAACGTCGCTTTTGGCCGAGTTAAGTAGAAGATCTAAATTTTATTGAGAAACGCATGGAAATAAATAACCCTTTTGAAACGAAAATTTCTCTGATGGGAGTATCAGCTGGTCGCAGCAAGTTTAGCTTTTCGGAGTTATTTGTTCCTTAGTGATTTAAAGTAAATATAATTTATGTATAGTACAATAGAAAACACAGAATTCGGTAAACTGATTTATTGTGTTTAGATTTCTACTGATCCCGGAAATCTTTTCCTTTCTCTTAATGACATCTTACAGCCTGACTGACGGTACTGACTTTTACGACGACTTGCGAATGCCGACGACGACTGTGGCGTCATCAACCACAAAGGGTTAAAAACCACTAAGAAAAATAAGAAAAAAAAATATAAGAAATATCTGTGAAAATATGCATTTTCGAAATGCTTTCCGTAAGTATAACCGTCCAGCAGAGTTCCGAATAATAAATGTAGTTGAAAAATTTTAGTTAACCTACTGATTATAAGGCATGAAAACACCAGTGAAATCTCATGCCAGCTGTTCAATTAGAAATATCGTTGCTCTATTTAGAAAAATCATTGAAGAATCAAGATTTAACCGCAAATAATCCTCCTCTCAATGGATTGCGATATCTAGATATCTTAATGCTCTTTCTTTTTGGCTTAGTGTTGTTGGTGTCGATATTGACGATATTCGAGTTTTAACATGACATTGCAACATACCTCAAAACCAATGAAACAAATGAAGTTATTCGAAACGGAACCAACTTCTGCAAAAGTTGATGGCCAAGATCATTCGATTTAACTACTTTGAACTGTTTTCTGTGGTAACATTTCAAAGATAGAGTTTATGTGAATAAAGTTTGGAAAAATGTATAACTCCAGTTTTCGAAACCCTTGTGCACCCAAATTTATATCCAAGCTGCGGATTTTTTAATTTATTGAATGCCGAGAAGCCAACACAAATCATGTGAAATCATGTTCTGGCCTGATAGAAGCAGCTCATAGTGGACGATTCCCTTCCGTGATTAGCGATCGAGTTTCAAGCGAGCGCTCGGCGATTTATCAGGATATTTTTTCAGCTGGTGCTCATATGTGTGACGCATTTTTCATAGCCACTTAACATACGCTTCAAGAATGAGTCGCTGTGGGTTCAGCATTTCAGCTTTGCGTTTGCGCTTTCCTTCGTTAGAAGAGCATTAAATGCTTCAAAGTCTATATTGAGTCGGCTTGATGTGCGGAATATTGTAGTCTTCATTAACATTCTAAGAAAATAGTGGTAGCAGAAACCAGCGTCTGTCGGTCGATGCTGGACGATGAAATGCCAGAGCACATCCGTTGCGAATGTGCAGCTCTCACAAGAAAAATATTCGCACCTAGGTGATCAAACTCTAAATCCATTGGTGATAAGGAACAAAAAGTAGAGATCAATCGTTGAGGCATTCTTACGGAAGTCGGTTCTATGTCAGTGAAACGATTCGCCTTTGTATTCAGCCAAGGACTATTACTACACCTACAACAACACCCACAACAACCAATCGTGGATAAGAGGATTAGATTGGATATGTGGCCGATCTTAATAGATCTCATATATGTAGACCATAAGGGCCCGTCGTGTTACCAGTGTTGTTGGAGTCGAGTTTTAATAAACAGTTTGAACTCTTCAGAGATGAAAAGTCTACCAGTCCCAGGCAGTTGTAACAAGTTCTGCTTAGATCAGGATAGTGGCAGAGGAGGTATTCTAACGTACCATTCCCATTTTAGCTGCGCTATATGGAGTGGGACAATGTCCCGTCAGTACTGCAACCAATATTTTACATACCTTCCTTGGGAGTGATAAAATAAATATTGGTTGCTTTCGACGAAGAGGACTAGGTTAGGTTAGCCTGGTTGGCAACAAGCCACGCATAGACCGTTTGGTCCCTACCGATACCAGATGGAAACCAAGGACTAAAGAATATCTCTTTTTAATCACTATTTAGGCAAACAGCTGGATGTGTAAAACTGTAATTTTTTTCTTCTAGTTATCCGAATGCTTCTGTCTGACACTGTATATAAATGTACATATATGTGAATTTGCACATCCAGCTGATGGACAGCATTCATAATACATGTACGAAGTGTACAAATATATGCATACATACATACAATAATTGATCTCTTAATGTGTTTTGGGGTCATCTCTTCACCCATAACTTCGACTTTCATCACGCGATTGGCATTCAAGTGCTGCCGCATTTGTCACCAACCACCGGAAGTGGATAATTTGCGCTTCACCAACAACAAACAACAACACAAATAGCACATAATAAGACGAGATGACTGCTTAAGGCGTCTTAGTCTTAAGAGGGGCGAAAACTTGTTGGCAGACGCTTAAAGCAAGAAATGTATGTTTGAGTCAAATTCGCATTAGAGATCTTTGTGATCCTTAATGAGCGAATGGGAGAAGAGAAACAATATTAAACCAAGTATATATGTACATATACACATACATACACATACATATATACACACTATACTCGTACACAACAGTAAGTGACCAATAAAAAGTAAGAGGTTCGGAGGTAGTGCATCAGAGCTCTTGTAATAATTTCTTGCGCAAAATATGAATGACGCCATTTGTAGTGCTTTTCATTACTCCCGTAATTGTGAGCAGACATGCATATACCCATTTATGCGCATATGTATGAAAGAGTATTGGCTCTGACAATTAGCGTGTGTAGACAGATGCACGTGGCCGGGTTGGCTGTCGCTAAAAAGCTCTTGCGTGGCGACTAGCCAAATAGTGGCATGGACTAGTGTTTATGTAGTAGTCGCTCGCCGTCGGAAGGGTCTCTCTATGCGCATTTTGTATATGTACGTGTGTGTGTGTGTGTGTGCGGATAGTTGAAGGACAATAAAAATACATACTTGCACAGCGCACTCGTGTTGGCTAGGAGCTATAAATTCAGCTGTCACAGGCTTTTGGTCTGACAACACTCACCAAGTGGAAGGTTGAGTGCAAACAACTTTTTCATAAAAGAAATATTAATCGATAATCGCCGTCGAGGTGGCGTGCAACGTTCGCTTTAATGACAGAGTTATTGTTGGTTTTGTGTTTTTGCAAACACGTGCAACAAACAACAACAACAACCTATAGTGACAACAAGAACAACCTATAGTGACGACGAGGACAACAACAACTGCATATAGTGCCAACAACATTACCCCAAACAGGCAGGTGTGTCCAACAACCGGAACTGTTGTTACAACACATTTTACAAAAGCGGCTGCCCAGTGGTTTACAGCTGGTCGGGAGTTTACAGCCGCTGCCCAGCCGCCCAGTACTAACAGCATACACCAAGTCTTTATTATTGGATGGAAACTAGCAATTGGTGAAACAAAAAAATGGTTTTAATTTTTAATGAATGCACGCAGGTCTCTTTCAGCACCAATTAATCAAACGCAGCGGCTGCTAAACTTCACATCCGCTAACGCGAAAATTTGCAAATGTTTTGAAATATATTTTTTTCCACTTTCAATTTCTTTTACATTGTGTGCAAAGCAGATAAATACAGTTAGGCAAGTACTTTTTCGTACAGCACTTTGCCGTTAAAGGCATTGCATTTGCAAAAACTATTTGAACTTTGAGAAAGGCTTCTTAAGTAGAGAGAGAGGGCGGCTTCATAAGTGGTTAGGTCACCGCAGCGTCGAAAAAAATAAGAAAATTTGGGGAAATTTTTTCATTGGCACAATTAAATAAAACGGGGTTGCGAAATAAGTTTGCAAGTACCTGTTCTAGTTTGAAAGCTTAATTTGTGAGGATTATCGTTCTCGTGCTTGGCGTGTTCTAAAAACATATAGTACCTCAAACGAGTGGTATACCTTAAAAAATATAATTTTAAGAATTGTATTCTTTCCTCCCTCCTTTTACTCTAGAATGCCTCCTGAACCTACTAAACTCAACTAACTCAATTTCTACCCCATTAAATACAACTTAACTCTTTTAAGATTAAATACTTTTGTAAGCGCAAAGGAAAGTTTTTTTTTTATCGTATGGGGTCCGACCAGGTCAGTTGTACATTTTATAAAGTGCAAAATAAAATTTGCTTTTATATATTTTGTTTAAACATTTGTTTTTACATCTTTTAAATCTTTTTTTATATTTTTTTTATATTTGGTTATATATTATATATTTTATATATTTTTTTATATCTTTTTTAATATTTTTTTATATTTTATTTTTTAATGTTTTTTTATATTTCTTTTTAATATTTTTAATATTATTTTTATATTTTTTTATATATTTTTTAAATATTTTTTTATATATTTTTATATATTTTTTTATATTTTTTTCATATGTTTTTATATATAAATTTTTTTTATATATATTTCTATTTTTATTTTTTATAATTTGGTTTTGTAATTTTTTTGTATACTATTTTTTATATAACTAATTAATTAAAATTTATTTTTTTCTAATTTTGTATTTATAATTTTCTTTTTATTATTTTTGGTTTTAACAATTTTTTTTATAATTTGTCTTTATAATTTTTGTTTTACAATTTATTTTAAATTATAATTAGTTTTCAATTATAATTTATTTTAAATTTTATGACTTGATAATTTTTTTTTTATGATGATAATTTTACATTTTTATAATTTGTTTTTTATGCTTTACTATAATTTTCTATACTTTTTTATAATTCCTTTTTATAATTGTCTTTTAAATAATTTTTGTTTTAATAATTGTTCTTTATAATTTTTTTTATTATTTTTTGTATATAATTTTTTTTTAATTTGATTTATTTTTTATAATTTATTTTCATAATTTCTTTTTTATCATTTAACAATTTTTGTTTTTATAATTTTTAATTTATAATTTTTTTATATTTTTATAATTTTTTTTTTATAATTTTCTTTGTAATAATTTATAATTTTTTTAACACATTTTTTATACTTTTTCTTAAATATTTTTCTTTTTGATAATTTTTTGTTTATAAATTTTTTAAATTTTTTTTTTTATAAATTTTTAAATTTTTTTTTTATAAATTTGTTCTTATAATAATTTCTGTTTTGATAATTTAAATTTAATTTTTTATATGTTGTTATAATTTTTTTATTCTATTTTTATATTGTTTTAGAATTTTGTATTTCGTTTTTGTTTTTGTTTTATAATTCCTTTCAATAATTTTCGTTTTAATCATTTTTTTAATAATAATTTTTTTCATAATAATTTTTAGTTTTTTTATAATTTTTTTGTGTATAATTTTGTTTATAATTTTTGTTTATAATTTTGTTTATAATTTTTTGTTTATACTTTTTCTATTATATTTTTTTTTTAAAACACATTTTTTTTGCATAATTTTTTTGGTATAATTTTTTTTAATATAATTTTTGTTTTATATAATTTTGTTTTTATAATAATTTTTGTTTTAATAATTTAAATTTTTTTTATTTGTTGTTATAATTTTTTTATTCAATATTTATACTATTTTTGTTTTAAGATTGTGTGTTTTGTTTTTCTTTTTGTTTTTGTTTTATAATAATCCTTTTTATCATTTTTGTTTTAATAATTTTTTTAATACATTTTTTCTTAATTTTTTTAATACTTTTTAGTTTTTTATATATTTTTTTTTTTTATAATTTTTATTTATTTATTTCTTTTTACAATTTTTTGTTTATAATTTTTTTTTTTGAAAATTTGTTCATAATTTTTTTTTTTTTAATAACTTTTTTTGTAGATGTAAATGGTAGCTGAACAGTTTTTCTTCGACAAAGCCTTTGTTTTACAGAAGGTGCTGTTAAACTTGTAATTTCTTACGATGATTATCCGCGTAAATAACTTTGAAAGCATAGAAGAAGTTGTTGGTATATAAATTTGAAGAATTTTTAAGCAAAAAACCAAAAAGAATTTTGAATTTTCGAAATTGGATTAACTCCTTATTTGTGTAAAACACGTGAAATATTTGTTCAAAGCATTTTTCGAACTTTAAAATACATATTTTATATATTTATATTTTTAATATTATTATTAAAATTATTATTGCGAGCTCAAGGCCGGTTTAATAATAAAATAGCCAACTAAATTATTGCTAAGTAATATTTTTTGTCGATTTGTCGAACTCAATTATATTAAAAATCTTGTAAATCAATAAAAAACAAGATAAATTTACATTAATACATTTGTGGTGCGACTCTTTGGAGTCACTGTATAGCCACAGTTATAAAAAACCCTCCTTTACTGAGATCACTTGCTGCACTCTTCCACTCGCTGCCGTATTGCGCGCCCTTTGCAAATGCTTCGAAGGCCTTGTAGCGCTTGTTAGAACGCTGCACTCGGATAACACCACTACCACCTCGCTTATGGTGAATATGTGACAAGTGGTACAATGCATTTGTCACTACAAGTACTATAATTTACGTAAAACATTTGTAAATTGTACTACAACAGCCAAATGGCGGCGGCTGCCTTCATTGTTTGCGAATGCATACCCTACCCCCTACAGTCCCCAGACACGAGCAACCGCGAGCAAACAGGCGATAGATAAAGTCATAGTTGCACAGCAAAATTTACATGTAAATCAACAATGTGATTGGCGCAGCAGTTTGCGGCAATTGCCGCCATGCCGTACATATGTACATGCATTCACACATACATGTATACATCCACACATACCCATATGTCAGTGCTTGTGGTGCTACTTGTTTATTGCAATTCTTTCTTTTGTGTACATAGGCAGACAACAACGCCGCGAGCAGAGCTTAGCCGCTACAACCAAAAACCCGCAAATTTAAGCTTTATATGTAAATAGTAAGTGTTTGTATGTTTGTACTCCTAAAACACTCACTTTGCATGAACAGCAGAGCCAAAGGCCCTCCATTGCGGGAACATCTAAATTCACCGCAAACAATGCAGCCCATCACTTAACTTTGGCTGCCTACCAGCAAAAGCAATGCACGCTAGTATATACATACACACACATACTATGCAAGGTGCCGGTCTACTAGGAAGTGTTGTTGTTAGAAGTTGTTGCAGTGGTAGTAAATTGTAAAAGTAATCGAATTAAAGCACAGCACAAAGACAAACCCAAAAAGAAACAAAACAAAAAAATAAACGGCACTACATGGAGATAATAAATATCTACATATCTTCAATATGCGGTCGTAAAACATGACAAATGGAGCATTTATGCCACAACTTTGGTTCTAAGTAGCTTTATAAAATAATTTTCTGAAGGGCGAAGAAGTCTCTGTGAACAATAGCAGAACAGCGGCCATGCAGATCCATTCCCTCGTTCCTACGACAGTCGGTGCTGCGTTAGCGGAACGACCCGGATTTATATCCAGCCAAGGATCGTCACTCCAGCTGCAATCCCCGTGCTTTTATCATTTGCAGAAGAGTAGAATCGCCCTAATCCTACCACAACTCTTCTCAAAGTTATCCCGATCTATAGGCGAATCAAATCTCCCAAGCCTTCTTCCAAATTAGACTGTTCCGATACTCGAAGAAGTGAGCCGTAATCAAAAGCGCGTCATTCATAAGGTTTTCTAAGAGGAGTCAAACTCCTTCTTAGTGTAGTGAGGCCGACGACGGGTGGGTCGTGTATCACATCTAACAGTAGACTCAGCAAACAGATTATTTTAACAAGGGGATGTTATTGCTACATAATGGAATGGCCCGGGTTTTTCCGACCAAGAACTGCCACCAAAGACAACTATATAAATAATATGGACTTACACCCTTTGTTGGGTATTTCTCGTCATGATTGTGGGATGCGTCTTGATGTTTTAACACAAATCTGATTTTTTTTAAATAATTTTATGCTACCTCCGAATGACTTTTTTATGAAGAACTCTTTCAAGACAGAAATACAACGGAGGTTGTTAGCCATTGTCTGCTGAGGAGCCACTGCTTTAGAAAAAAACTTTTTCTATTGTTTAGTATTTAAAGCTCGAGGTTTCGAGCCGAAGCACTACCGATTGATAGTCATGCACCAACCGATATGACTAAAGCGACTACCAGCTGTAGTCGGGCTTAGCCTCGTTACTCGCTGCGGATGAAACATCAAAAAGTTGTTTATAATAGCAGTCGATTCTCTATAGGCAAATGAAAGGCTCCGTCCCTATTTTTGTCATGAAAAAGCTTCCCACTAAATATTAGGTGATGCCTGGCTCACTTCATTTCTTGCCCAACATCCATTGCGCACCACAAATTAAAGGTGCAACTTCATCTACGCACCTTGTAAGGGTATACGTGACACTCTATTATTATTGTTTCATAATCAAAGAGTCCCTTGATGCTATTAGCATTGGTGTGAGGAGTCGAAAAATTCGTTTTTGTAAGCCAACAAGTTCCTCAAAGTCAATGCAATACTTTGCAGATATGCAGGCATCGCGCGTGACAATGAAAACCTTAAGAAAATATTGTTCTCATGTCACCTAAGCCGCAGCTGATTTCGAGGTAACATACTGACCGAGAAAAACTAAGACTATACACTTCCAAAACATTTCAAGCAGACTTGGACACACATAGACAAAAATCTAAATCTCGTTGCTTGGTCTTCTATGGGCGAAATTTTCTCCATTTACTCGAAGGTCAGGCTTTAAAGACTAACCCCCCTAAGACTTTCAGCACATGGCACAGCCGGGGTATCGAAAAAGACGCCGATGAAAGTCGGATATTCCTTTCTTTTTTGTCGATAAAAGAAGATCATCATTCATCAACACCAAAACAATCTTTCGCATTTTATTTATTTCGGCCAAACCGGTGTAGCTTGGCAGGATTTGAGTAACAAATAGCTTTATATACGTTCGCAAGATAGTCGGAACCACGTTACCGAAGCTCCCCAGATTTATAGCCGATCAAAGGCTTTCATATCAGCAGTGCAGCCCAAATATTTATGGAGTCTTTTATCTAAAATGTAAAGATAACAAAATTCCTACGCCGACCTAAAACAAGAATGTAAAAAAGGGTGAAAATGCTGATCCACTCTCCTCCTAAAATAAAATTCAGACATAAATTTTCGCATCACCGAGACGCGTACATTTTGTTTGTCACCTCCACCAAAAGCCATTGGCGAAACCTTTTTATTTTGGAAAAAGTTTAATTTTTTCGTAGACTTCTATTACCAGATTCGTTCCTCCGACAGTCGATTCTACGTTACCGAAACGACACGGATTTACTATATATCCAGTCAAGAACTGTCATCCCAACAGCATTCCAAGTACACGTAAGGGAAATGTTTTTGCTACTACAACAACAACCAGATTCGAGTTTTCAAAGCAGATAAGACCAGTTAAATTATCAGATTCTATACTTTATAAATTACGCTACTTCAATATATTTGCACTATCTTAGCTTGAAACGTCAGCCAAGAGTGGATATCTCCAGCGTCAGCCATTCCTTGCAGTGAAACAAAGTCTTCGTCGAGGTTTTTCACTACGATTCCCAAGCAGTTAATTACTGTCACACCTCTAAGCAAACAGACGCCGATAAAGTTAAAGGCAATCACGAGTGGCGCTTCTTTTAGACAGGTTATTTAATATAAAATAAACGCCAACACTCAAGTAGCTTTAGATAAGAGTAACTAAACTTATCGAACATTCAAACTGACAACGGTTTTAATTTTTTGCTGAAAGTGGCAATTTAATTTTTTTCCTTTCGATATAAAAAATTGAATTATCTGCAAGGCAAATTACAAGGCACGAATGTATCTTATCAAACCTGCTAGTTGGACTTACTTCAGAAGATGACTAATTATTGCATTAAACTGGAAAACTACTGAGGGAGTAAACAATCACAAAATATTACTCGCAGGGCGTTGATAAGAAGGCGTGAATGCAAATTTCAATGACAGCTCGAGGCTTACAAGTTGTATGCAGATTTTTTAAGGAAAAATGTATGACCAAAAAAGCGAGCAAAAATAAAAACAAAAAAACAAGAAAAGAAAAAAGGAAGAAGGAAAAATAAGAAAAGATAAAAAAAACAAAATAGAAAAAAATGAAAGAAAACTAAACAAATAATAAAAAAAAAAATTTTTTTAAATAATAAAAAAAAAATTTAAAAAAATAATAAAAAAAATTTTTTTTTAATAAAAAAAACAATAAAACAAAAAATACAAAGAAACCTTTTTGTAGAATAATTTTTTGTTGGCAGCTTATTCGAAGAAATAGCAGTGGAAATAAGTTTTGTAATTCTTTTATAAAATATCTGTATTCAGAAGCCCCCAAACGATTTTTGTTTTGCTTTTGACACAATACTCGTCTAAATGGCAAATTATAACTTGCGTTCTCTAAAGAAAGTAGTCGATTTCATCAACGTATGTTATGTGACTCGTCTCGAATGAGTCACCTCATTGAAATTTTTTCGGTTTTGAACAAAAATTTTATTATGACATTTATCACATAAAAGTCAATATTTGTGCGGAAGTATGTATATATGTATGTATGTATGTATGTATACGCATCTGCTTGGCAACTGAGTTAAATGTTAAGTTATTATCAAACCAAAATACCAGTACCTACTTTCAAAGAGGTTTGAATCATCCAAACGTAAGCCTTCGAGTGATCGCAAAAAAGGATGCAATCATTGATAGACTGGAATGATGCGACGCCAGTCACAGATACATCTACAACTTCCTGGGTTCCTGGGTTCCTGGATTCACAAGGCACACAGAGAGTAGTCAACTGGCGCACGTTCACGACTGTTTTAGAGGATATTGGGTAACGTGATATCTCTGACTGTTGGCTAAGCGAACCTCGCTATTGAATGCAAGTTCTCAATCGTCTACAGGCATGCATTGAGTTCGCAAACTATAATCATACACTTCTTAACAGCAGCAAAATACCTCGCTTGTCCCACACCGACCCATTAAACTCAAGCAAATAAAGCAATAAATGAGTTAAACTGAGCAGCACAGGCCAACTTCCGCACTATGACGTGCAACGAGTAGTATCAAAAAGATTCGACTTCCGGCAGAGCACACTTAGATTAGGTTAGCCAGGCTGCTTGTCTAAGACAAGACACTGAGTGGCCCTAAGGCCCATTGTGCCACCTGCATTTAATTTACATCCCCTGATCTGAACAGCATCGTAAATCCAACATAGCGTTCCATCCTTGGTTTATAAATGGAACGGGAGCTGGATGAGGTATTGTAGAATAGAGTAAAGAGCACAAAAGATCCTCAATTCGTAGTGCAAATCTCCATTTTGTTACATTACATTGCGTAAGAGCTCAACTATATCTTCTAAAAGTTCTTAAAGCTTAAGCTCGAAGAGGTACCACGAAGAGGCGCACCCTTCTGAGATGTCCACGGTGGATATCTGCTGGAAGCCGAAGATGCTATCAGACATCTTAGAAAACATAGAAATATCACTTCTCACGATAGTCCTTTCTACGTTATCGGAACGATTCGGATTTATATTTATATTCGTACAAGGAGTGTCACTCCAGCAGCATGCCCCGTACATGTAAGGGAAATGTTTATGATGTTACAACTTCAGAAGCATTTATCACAAATTTATCTGGAATATTTTCTGCTGTTACAACAACACGCTTATCCTTGGGTCTGCCGAAACATGTGAATATGACAGCAGTGATCAACCTCTGACGCATTCCAGAGGTTTTCCGATCGGACAGTGTCGTCGGGTTCGAACGGCAAGCGAAGAGATGTTGGATGTCCTGTGCGTGCTGTTCATATGGTGGGGAAGCTTTTTGGTATGTCGGAATGTAATGTCGCCATATAGCTGTTGAGATGACTCTAAGGATTCGTATTTAACATAAGTAGATTCAATTACAAGTCAAATTGATCGTTCCCAAGGCATTTGATCGGTTCCACGTTACCGGAAAGGCAAGGATTTGTATCTAGTCAACGACTGGCACTCTAACAGCATCCCCCAAAGACTTATGAAAAATGTTTATTCAAGTACAACAACTACTAATACCATAACAACAACAACAAGTACAACCTTAACAAAAAAGAACTTAAAAAAAAAAACCAAAATATTAATAATAATAATACTAACAACAACAAAAAGTCCAATTGGTATGAAATTAACAGTAAATTTTGCTAACAGACAATGCGATCGATTCCCGAAGAAAGCATATCAAAATTACGCCTCCAACACTAATTGGATGCTGGACTAGATACACAAGCGACGCTACTACCAACCAAGCGCAGCCTTCGAGGTAAATAAAATTCACGCCTAGTGCTTGAATTTATTTATACAGGAATTGTCCGACCAGAGCATCCAGGGCATATTTAATATTAATCCTCCCTTGCATACCATTTTTAAAACCTTCGGTTGGGCACCCGGGTATGGCTCTTTTTCGACCTCTTCGAGAATCCTGTTGTTCCATTTGGTTAGAAAATAAAATTTTAGGAAACTACCTGGAAGCTCAAGTCATTAGTTATAATAGAAATGTGTGCAAATTCACGTCCAAAGTCGAAAAAGCCAGTTTGGCCAGAAAAGTCTAACCAGACACGGGCTTACAACCGCAAGGGCTTACAACCACACTGAGTCCTTATGTTTTCGATACCCAAAAGACACTTAGCTGCTACTTGAGAATTGCGTGATTTCGTCGTTAACACAACTTTTTCCGTACTCATAAAAGGCGGCTTAGATGCTGTACAAAATGTAATGCTTTTCGGACGATTTCAGGCAAAGAGCACAATTTCTAATTAGCTGTCCTCTGCTGTACATATACATACATACATACGTATACACTTGAACATAAAATTCCCAGGCAAATTTAAAAAAATTGTAGCAGATGTGTCTAAAATTTTCGATTTTCCTAATACTTTGTGCAATGCGTCCAAATTGCGACTGGCGACAGCCAAAATTTCACTCTCAACCAGCCAGTCAGCCAGCCACAACAAGCATGTTGTGTACATGCTAAAAGCAACAACAATGTTACGAAAAAAAGAAAACAAATAAAAGTCCCTTTTATGTACAATTCTTCATCTTCTTCTTGATATGTACAATGCATAGCAAAATATTCAGCAGCCAACGACTAATAGCGTCGTCCTCCGTCCATTGACTGGCGCTTCTGGGCTGCAACGACGAAAATATGCAAAATTGCGTAAAAATAGTAGCAGCAGCAAACACAATTGATTTGGTATGCGAGGTAAGAGAAGGAATTTTTGCTTTATATATTTTTTATTTTTATTTTATATATTTTTTTATTTTATTTCACATATTTTTTTTTTTTTATTTTTATTTTATATATTTTTTATTTTCATTTTATATATTTTTTTATTTTTATTTTTATTCTCTTTTTTGGTTTTTTATTTCATTTTTTTTTTAACTTTTGGTTTCTTTATTTTATTATTTTTTTGGCAAATAAATGGTGCGCACTCTTCACAAGGCACAAAATTCGATTTTACTAGATGACACGTACATATATGGAAGTTTCTACGCAGTTTACCGGTTTAGTTTGACAAAAGTTTTGATAGGCGGTAAAAAATTTCAAAAAAAAAATAATTTAAAACTCGAAACGATTTCAACTAATCGCACATCCCTTTAAGCACTCTAGAAGGGCAAAAGTTTCGAATTTGCAATTTATTTTTAAATTTACAAAGCTCATACATGTACATACACACATCTGTATGTATGTAAGCATCGAGCGATAAGAAAGTACGAGGCACTTTTACATCACACTTTGAACCACTTAATAATGGAATAGACGTACATATATGAGTCTATATGTACATATGTATGTATTTAGTATAGAAAATGTATGTACTGGCATGTTTGATTGTTTTATTTTTTTACACTCTCATAGTTTGCGAACCCGTCAAAACAAACGTAGCATCAGACTTGCGCGTGCATTCCTCCTTCGGCCGTCACAAATAGTCACCAACAAGCGAAAGTAAATATGTGCATTTATATGTAAATGTCAGAAATTCGCGACAACAAAGAAACCGAAGCGCACTTCAAGCATTTAATGCTTTATATTATTTTATTTCCTTTTTTCATGCACTTTTTTCCCCCAATTCTAGATCTCCTCCAAAGGACTTGGGCACTTTCGCTTCAATTCACCTGCTTCACACAACAGCAACTCCTTCTCAAAATGCTTTAGCAATTTTTATTTAATATCAAAAACAAATATTAATTATTTAAATTTTTACACTTTTTCAACGTTTGGCTTCGTTTTTTATTTTTTTGCTTGAATTTTACGAATTCCACTGGCTTGCAATTTATTAACGTTTTGAGGCACACTTCGCGCGACCATCGCCCGTCACGCCAACATTTTGTTTAGATTCTCGAACTCAGACTAAAATTGAAAACTCAAAAATAACAGCCGCAACGTTTAGCAGGTTTCGTCGCCACTGCGTAACAACAAACGGACGTACAAGCGCAACCATCTAATAAGCAAACAATCAGCCTTCCCAGCTAGTCATCATCAGTGGTGTCAGTACTCTCTCGCAGTCACACACACACAGCCATCGCATCAAAGAGACGGCCGGTAATTTCGTTTTGTTTTGATTCTCACTCGTGTGGCTCTCTATTTGGCCGCCGGCAGGTTAGTAAAATCAATGGCTGAATAGCTGACTTCTTGTTGTGGTGTGTGAGTTAGTTGACTATTTTTTTTTTTTTGTGGGAGCAATTACTCTTGGCAACTGTTGCTATTGACGCTCATTGCTATGAGATGGATCACCAGTTTTTGCACACACACACACTTACTCACTCACACGCACTCACTTCTTTATAAACTACTGCTTTTTAGCACTTCGTTTATCTTATCAATGGAAAATTATTATTGTGGATGTCATAGGATTTTTTCAAAGACGTCAAAATATCTCTAATCAACGGGACTTATTTAATTTAGACAGCAGCAGTAAAAAATAATAAAAATACACGCAAATATTTGGCATATTTATTAATGTCAGCAAGACTTGTTTTGATTAAATTTTGGCGATATTTTTTATAAGAGTAAACGCTGAATAAGATAAGAGGTGAGTGGCAAAGAAGGATTTTGGGTGAGAAGCGATTGTGAGTAAAAAAATGTAGAACAGAAGAACAAATGCGCGTTTTTCTGATTATTTGATATATTAATTATTAGATTATATGCATGTAGGTCGAGAATAGCAGAAAAAAGGGTAAAAAATAGTATCAAGTGCATCAAAGAGCATTAAAAAAAGAAGAGAAAGGTCCAATAAAATAAAATAAAATCAAATGAAATAAAAAATTAAATTAAAATATATAGATATAAGGTAAGAAAACACTAAATAAAAAAGCTAAAAATATTTAGTGAAAAAATTAAGTAAATCTATGTGAAGCGAAATCAAATAACAAAAAATAAAATGAAATAAAAAAATAAAAAATTACAATAAAATAACAAAATAAATTGAAATAAGGTAATAAAACTTTAATAAAATCAAAAAAAAAAAATTAAATAAAATTAAAAAATAACATTAAAAAAATAAAACTAACAATATTTATTAAAAAAAAATAAAATAAAGCAATATAAAATGAAATCAAATAACAAAAAAAAATTAAAACAACTAAAGTAAATTAGAGTAAGGTAATAAAAAATTAAATTAAATGATACAAATTTAATAAAATGAAATAATATAAACAATTTAATAAAAACAGAAAAAGAAATATAATAAAACTAAAAATATTTATTAAAAAAAAATTATTAAAAAAAGAAATCAAGTAATATAAAATAATTAAATAAACTGAAATAAGTAAAAAAAATTAATTTAATTAAAAAAATTTAATAGAATACTAAAATACAATAAAATAAAACAAAAAAATGTATTCAGAAAAATACGTAAAAAATTAAAACAAATTTAAAACAAAATTTAAAAAAATAAAACTAAACTTAATAATTATATTAAAGTAAAAATTAAAATAAAATAATTTGAAATAAGGTAAAAAATTTAATTAAATAAAAAAAGAAATTGAATACAACAATAAAAAATTAATAAAAATAGTAAAAAATAAAATAAAATAAATTGAAATAAGGTAAAAAATTTAATTATATAAAAAAAGAAATTGAATACAACAACAAAAAATTAATAAAAAATAAAATAAAATAAATTGAAATAAGGTAAAAAATTGAATTAAATAAAAAAGGAAATTGAATACAACAACAAAAAATTAAATAAAGTAATAATAAAAAAAAATACATTGAAATAAAGTAAATAAATGTAATTCAATTAAAAAAATGTATAATATTCTAAAATATGGCATATTCAAAAAAGTACAATAAAAAATTTAATAAAGAAAAAATTAAAAAAAAAAAGAAAAAATTAAAAACTAAAACTAAAAATATTTATTAAAAATAAATGAAATAAAGTAATAAAAAAGGAAATAAAGTAATAAAAAATAAAATAAAATAAGAAAATAAATTGAGATAAAGTAATAAAAATTAAAGAAAATGCAAAAAAATAAAAGAAAATACAAGAAATAATAAAAAATATTAAAATATGACACACTCAATAGAGTGCAATAAAAAATTTAATAAAGAAAGAAAAGTAAAAAAATTAAAAAAGAAAAACTGAATATATTTATTAAAAATAAATGAAATAAGGTTATAAAATATAAAATAAAATAAATTGGAGTAAAGTAATAAAAATTAAATAAAACGAAAAACAATAAAAGAAGCAAGAAATAATAAAAAATATAAAAATACAAAAACAAAATTGAACCAAATTCCACATAAAATAAAATATAAAATTTAATAAAAATATGAAACATATATAATAAAAAATACTTATGGAAAAATAATAATTTAAAATAACAAAAAGTGGAAACCTAAAATTAAATAAATTAAATCCGACACATGGAATAAAATAAAATTAAACATTAAATAAAAACAAGAAATAAAATGAAAAAAGTAAAACTAAAAATATTTATTGAAAAGCAGAATGAGACCAAAGATAGAGGGTTGTCAGTTGAATGAGTTTAAGTGAGCAAATCACGCTGAATAAGTTCACATGCCGGTCAACTAAACTAATCAGTTCTTTGGTCATCAGCTTACTTTGCCAAATCTTTTATTGAGCTTATGAATATCTGAATACTCCGTCAAAATACTGTACCGTTATACAGTTATCTTACTGTGGTTTTCAATTCCATTTTGTGGATTTTTTTCTAATTATTTTCAACGAAATCAAGCGTTTTTTCGATTTTTTATGGAGGTAATCCACTTTGTGAACGTTATGGTTTTTCACTTTCCATAATCGTTTCCCTACACGATTGAAATCACTTGCGTCAATCATCGCTACCATATGCTTTTTGGAGCGTTGGGACGCACCAAAGAGAAATATTTATCAAATTTAGCATAAAAGTCAATCGCAGCTCTTTGTTTGAAACTCATTGGGGGACAGCCACTTTTTATCGCATCGCCACGTTAGCCCCGTCCGTCACCCACTTTACACACCCTACCAGTCTGGCAATATTTTACGGGGGTATCAAATCTGATACCCCAAAGTGCTAGAGTAGTTAAAAAAGATAAATCGATTTTTTTCACCCTTAAAAATTGGAGGGCTACTAGACTTTCAGTTGGTTTATTAGGACGTCACAGCGGGCTCGTCATGAAAGTTCCCGCCGCATTAAATATGGAGTAACCAAAAGCGTTTTAAGCTGTTAAACTATAACAACAAAGGCTTTAATTTTTTTTTTTTTTTTTTTTTACATCACTGAATAATAATTTTTGCAGTTTTTCTTTAAAAACAAAAAAAAAAAAAAAAACAATTAATGTATATTATTCAATTATTATGAAATTCAATAATCCAAATTTATGTATTAGTTTGGATTGATCGCGTTATTACCGTGTTTTATTATCGTGTTATGACTCACTTAGTATTTATGCAAATAAGTCACACTGCAATACTCAGTAAGCGCTTTGTTAATTATAAACGATCCGTGATCTCGTTATCATCATTTCTTTTATTGCGAATTCTAACTTTAACACATCCGGAATAATTCTCTCTAGAAACTATATACACACACACATGCATATTTCTTATTCTTATTGCAATATTCAGCTTAGCGAGTGTAAGAATTCTCTTTGCTATACACGCTGAATACTCGCATACATGCATGCCTATAAAGAATAAACGATTGAGTGTACATTGCTGCATACTTTCAGGCGCATGTAAAGTCAATTTTGATACAATCTTTATTGATTTAATTAGTTCTATTAAATAAAACATAAATTCATTTTTAAATACTTCTTTCATCCAATCATAAAATTCAGAGGGGCTTGAGCTATAATAAAGGGTGTTTATAAGCATTTGGGAACTGATCACATTGTTATTAGAACACACCCCACTAAGCGTTAGGTTAGTCCTGAAATATGATAAAACCATATGAAGGGTTTTCCAATAACAAGTGTTATTTTGAATAGGGTTGCGCTATCGAGAGATGATTACCGATTTTTATGGCCGGAATTGGATTGTATTGATCTTTTTTCAACACGACGGCGATACGTGCCACACAAGCAACGAAACCATTGATCTTTTACGGGAAAACTGTACGGACCGTGTTATCTCTCGAAGAGGTGATCACAATGGGCCACCGAAATCTTGTGATTTAACACCTTGTGACTTTTTTCTTTGGGCCCACGTGACAGAAAAGGTATACGCCAACAGTCCAGGGTCGATTCAAGACCTCAAAGATGGAATTCATGAGGCTATCGAGGACATAGGGCAGCCACTTTGCAATTCGGTTATGGAAAATTTCATGAATAGGATATTGTCCTGTAAGTGTGGTCGTAGTGGTCATTTGCCTGATGTTATTTTCCACTATTAACGGCATACCTTCCTCTTTATAAATAAACAACCGATCCTTTATATTAAAAAATAGCATTTTTCTTTGAATATCAAAATAACACCTCTTATTGGAAAACCCTTTAATACCAGGTCTATCTGGATTGAATGATACTAAACGTACTACTTAGTGCTGCCATAATTTCTGTTACATGTTAATTCCGTTATAGATATGAATTTATAATTCTTTTTTTAATGAAGTTAGTTTTGTTTAATCATGTAAATATTAAAAAAAAATTTGATTTCCATTTGAAATGGTCACCATATGCCTTCAAACGTTTAGGCCATTCAGGTATTGCAGCACGCATGGTTTCCATGGATATTGACGTCGAAGATTGTTTGAGACTCTCCAAATTTCTGTGAGGTCTTCGACAGGTCATGTTCTCCAATTCTGGCCACAAACTGTAGTCTAATTGATTGTGATCTGTACTTCTAGACGATCAATCTTCTGCGACTATGAATCGCAGGAATATTGATTTTTAGCCACTGTTGGGTGATTTTTGCTTTATGGGCTGGAGCGAAATCTTGCTGGAAGATCTCACGCTCTCCATTGAAGAGAGTACTGCTCAACTGACTCAGTACGCCTTCAAATACATCCTCCTGGTACACTTTTACCCCGGTTTGAATCCCTTTTTCACAGAAATGAGAAGATGTAAGGCACTTAGAAGACACTCCCCACCAAACCATTGCGTAGGCTGGACCCTTGAAACAACATTTATTGCGTGTTTAAAAGTTTGAGCATAGATTTTGTCGATTTACTTATTAAAAACTTCTGCAACAGTGAACATTTTCTCATCTGTGAAACGAATATTTTCATGGCTCTTGACTCCGTGCTACTTAAAAGCTGCCAGCATCTGTTGAGTATGATTTTCTTCATGGGCGTTGTCAAAAGATGACCAGTTGAGCGACGGAAGGCTCTAACCGCTAATTAGTCTTGACATCGATCTGGTCGATACATTCATTTCCCTGAACATGATTCTCTGCTTTCTAAGGGGATTTCAGCGAATTTTTTCTCGAACGGCTTTTATGGCTGCACTGGTTCGAACCACGCGACGACGACCATTTCTTTTTCTGACGTTTGGGAAAAACGATTGATCGTGTTTGAACATTCTTGAAATACTAAGTTTTCTCATCAATTTGTAAATCTCACTTGAACTTTTACCCATATTTTGTAATGCAATCAGTGCACTGCGATTTTACGAAACTAAGTATAATTTATGAGTAAACAATGCATACGAACAAAAGCAAAAGGAAGGGAACTTTCATATTTTTGATATTTTCTGC